>BQNB010184796.1:0-12276 GCA_026074375.1 Tanacetum coccineum
AGAAGAGATCTTTAACTAGCAGACGAGGAAGGTGTTGATTGTTTACCAAATTCTACCATTTTGAACAACTTAAATTGATGAGATATGAGAAAATTTTAGAAAAACTAACTTTTTATAAACCATTATTTTCCTCATAATGGAAATTTCAAATTCATACTATTTTACAGTGTCTAAGTCCAAAACCTACTGCATGGAATGAGTTTAGTAGTACTATGGCATCTGTCATTATCTGTTTAGCTACAAACCAGAAGTTCAATTTTTCAAAATTCATTTTTGAAAGTATGATTAGAAACTTAGAAAATGTGTCTGGCAAATTTTTGATGTATCCAAGGTTTGTATAAGTGTTTTTGGATCAACAACTTGATGGGATGCCAACTCATAATAGAATTTATATTTCACGCTCTCGCACTAAAAGATTTTTAGGAATATGAGAAGGGTAGGCAAAGGTTTTTCTGGTAGAGTAACACCTTTATTTAAAACAATGGTGGTACAAAATCAATCATAATCGGGTGAAGGTTCAGCAATTCCAACTGATTCCCATCACACACCTACCATTATTCAACCATCAACTCAACCTCAAAAGATACAAAATCCTAGGAATCCTAAAAGAAAGGACACTCGAGTACCTCAGCCTAGTGATCCTAGTGAAAATGTTGCACATGAAACTATCCATAAGGAGTTGGGTGGCAGTTTGATGAGGGCTGCCACTACTGCTTCTAGCCTAGAAGCAGAGCAGGACAGTGGTAACATAAATAAGACCCAATCCATGGCAACACCTAATGAATCTAGTTCCCAAGGAACTAATTCAGGTGGTGTTACTAGGTGCCAAGAAACCATGGGGGATACTACTGCTCGAACTAGGTTTGAGAGTGTATCTAAACATTTCAATGATTCACTGCTCATAAGAGGTAACACACTTTGAAGTGATGAGGATAGACTTAAACTTGTTGAATTGATGGAATTATGTACCACTTTACAAAATAGAGTTCTTGATTTGGAGAAGACAAAGACCACTCAACATAATGAGATTGTTAGTTTGAAAAGAAGGGTCAAGAAGCTTGAAAAGAGAAATAGGTCAAGAACTCATAGGCTGAAGAGATTATACAAATTTGGTTTGACTGCTAGGGTAGAATCCTCTAATAATGATGAAAGTTTGGGTAAGGATACATCCAAACACAGGAGGATTGATGCTATTAATGCAGATTAAGAAATTACCCTGGTTAGTGTTCAAAATGTGAATGAAGAGATGTTTGATGTGAATGTTTTAGATGGTAAGAAAGTGTTTGTTGGAGAACAAGAAGTTGCTATTAAAGAAGTAAATGATGAAGTTAATGTTATTGAAGAAGTAGTTGAAGTTATTAACTCTGGTAAGCTAATTATTGATGTTGCTCAAGATAGTGCTACTGGTGATATAGTTAGTACTGCTAGTGCTGCAACAACTGCTAGTGCTGCTACACCAACTACTGCTACAATTACAACTGTTGATGATATTACTTTGGCTCAAGCACTCATGGAAATAAAAAGTACAAAACTCAAGGAGAAAGGGGTTGTTATAAGAGCTGGATGAATCTATAACATCAATATCTTCACAACTATCTTCACAACAATCACAGGACAAAGGTAAAGGGATATTCATAGAACCTGTGAAGCCTATAAAGAAGAAAGATCAAATCAGTTTTGATGAAGAAACTACTTTAAAGTTACAAACTGAATTTGATAAAGAAGAAAGACTTGCAAGAGAGAAAGCTAAAAAAGAAAAAGAAGCTAATATTCCTTTGATTGAAACATGCGATGATATACAGGCAAAGATTGATGCTGATCATCAATTGGCTGAAAGAATGCAAGCACAAAAACAAGAAGAGTTGTCTATTGAAGAAAAGGCTACATTATTTCAACAACTCTTAGAGAAAAGAAGAAAGCATTTTGCAGCTAAAAGAGCAGAAGAGAAAAGAAACAAACTACCAACAAAAGCTCAACAGAGAAAGATAATGTGTACTTACCTAAAGAACATAGAAGGATACAAGCTTAATGATTTAAAGTTGAAAGAGTTTGATTCTATCCAAGAGATGTTTGATAGAGCATTCAAAAGGGTAAATATATTTGAAGACTTTAGAACAGAGTTGGTGGAAGCCAAAGAAATGATAGCTGATAGAAAGTCTTAAATGTACATGATCTTTAGTCACATGCTTAAAAGTTTTAATAGGGAAGATTTGGAAGGTGGAAGATGACAAAGAAACAACAGAGCTTAAACAGTGTTTGGAAATCATTCTAGATGAAGAAGAGGTAACAATTGATGCTATACCTTTAGCTGTTAAGTCTCCAAGTATTGTTGGCTGGAAGATTCATAAAGAAGGAAGAAAAAGCTATTATTAAATAATGAGAGCTGATGGAAAGTCTCAAATGTACATGATCTTTAGTCATATGCTTAAAAGTTTTAACAAGGAAGATTTGGAAGATTTGTACAAGTTGGTAAAAGCTAAATATGAGTCAACAAGACCAGTGGAAGACTTGGATTTGTTGTTATGGGGTGATTTGAAAACAATGTTTGAACCACATGTAGAAGATAAAGTATGAAGGAATCAACAAGATTACAAAGTGTTGGATTGGAAGCTGTATGACTCCTGTAAAGTACATTCCTTGAGGATGCAACATATGCATATATACATGTTGGTAGAGAAGAAGTATACTCTTACACCATCTACACTTTCAATGATGTTGGAAAAGAAGCTTATAATTGACTATGAAAGTGAAATGGCTTATCAGCTTCTTAAATCCATCATAAAACAACTTAAGAGTTAAAGAAATGTTTGGAAGCATCCTCCTAGTGTTGTTTAGGGGAGGATTGTTGGGATTAAAAGTCTTCTTGATGTTGTTTGAATTACTGCTGCTCATGTTTGTGTTAATGCTGCTCAGCTGGAGTTAGTACTGCTTAGAGACTTCAAAGAAAATATGCTAAGTGTTTACTACTGCTAGTACACAGTTAGTACTGCTAGTGAATATTAGTGCTGCTGATGAACTTCAAAGAAAATATGCTAAGTAGTTACTACTGCTAGTACAAAGTTAAGACTGCTCAGCTGAAGTTAATGCTGCTAGTGAAAATATGCTTGAAGTTACTACTGCTAGTGAATATCAAGTTAATGTTGCTAGTTAGTACTGCTTATATAATATGTATTAGTTGTTTATAGAAAAGATTTTAGATACTTAGGGAAGTATTGTAAGCCGACTAGGACTCTTTGTGTATAAAAGGAGGTCCTAGGGCATAGAGTTAGAGGTACCGGTACCAGAACCAAAACCAAAACCAAAAATCAATCTTAGTCGTATAATTCTTAGCTTCAAGGTCTTTGTAACCCTAATACTTTGAGAGTATTCGTATTATTATCATTAATAATATTGGAGCTTGTTTGTTGAATTATATGTTCATAGAATTACTGTTTCATTGATAATTCTTCTTAATATTAAAGATTAGATTTCGCATAATCTTTAATACATTCAAACAAAGTTTCTACTATAGTTGTGTTAGATTTATCTAATATAACTAAACCTTAAACAAGCTTAAGGAATTCAATCTATTAAAGTGGGATCAGCAAGAGTGTTCCTTTCTGAGGTCTGCAGTATGTCTCTATAGCACCTTATAAAGAGCATCATCTAGACTTGTTCCAAGGTACTCTTTTACAGCATCCGACACTTCAGATTTGATTGTAGCACGTAGTGGTGAAGAGTGATTAACATTTTTGATCTCTTTGACTTCCTTTCCATGTCCGATACTCTTTGATGGAAAGTAGTAAGAGTTGAGGAATCAGGAGCATATGTGGTTAAGATTGTTGCTTCTGTAGTTGTTAGTGTTAGTATTGGTGTTGATTGTTATGGAAGAGGGATGAATGGTGGAATTGGTGGAGGAATGGTTGTTGCTGGAGCTGTCAAAGATTCAGGAATGACCATAACAGGTATGGTGAGAAGTGGTGAGGTCTGAATACTTGGATCTTCATGTAGGACTTTGATATCCATCATTGAGATAATTTTTGTTTCACCCGAGGGAATGTTATTAAAGTTGAGAAATTTAGTGGCATAGTCGGATGAGATAGAAGAACTTTGTAGTGGAACTTCAGTCTTTTGTGTAGCAAGGGCAGCCGTAAGTATTGTCTAAGCATCATCCTTAACTTGATCACCTGCAACTTCTTGACTAACTTCCTCGTGCTCGGCATTTACATTTTCAGCATGAGTCATCTCCTCATCATCCTCTTCTTCATTAGCAGGCTTCGCATCTTTCAACACCACAATAACGTCATCATACATCTTATTTATATGTTTATATTCTTCATCATCTACATTTTCATCATCAGTAGGTACATAGTCATCAGGAGTACATACAAAATCATCTTCTTCTTCATCATTAGTCTTATTGAGATCATCACTTTTGTCATCATCAGATTCAGTACTTTCATCATGTAACACCCCTTTATTTGACATATAGCAGCAGAAGCTAAATTGGGGTATTACTTCATGATTCAACAGTCATAATCATAGAAAATTACTCAAAAGAGACATTTTGGAAAATTTAGTTATCATTCAATATTATTTTAGAGTTTTACAAAAGGAGGTCCCAAAATACATATGAAAACATAGAGTTTGAATGATAACAAGTTTGGACGTCCTCAAGTCCAATGCCACTCCGTACCATAGGTTGCTCAATTACCTGAGATAAACATGCTAAAAAGTAACACATGGTGATTTGAAATCACAGTGTTTAAATTTAATAGTTGAAGTACAATTCAATGTAAAAAGTAAATAATTACATACGAAAACAATATCATGGTAAATATTATATTATTGCATTAAGCTTATGACACCGAAGCCTTAAGTAAATGTTATTCATAAGTTGTTGCCCTAAGCGGGTGCTTTGCCAAACACCCGGAGTTTCTCAAATGAAATGCGTCCGCTGGCCGTGTATGTACCAGACTCTGGACGAGGAAGTTCAATCCCAATAGATCTATTCACGGCATTCGCGCTTACTTCGCAAAGTAATTAACGGTTCATGATAGTGGGAATATGTTGAAAGTTTTATAAAACTTATTTTTACTCAATTTAGGAAAAAGATTAAGATTGTAAGTCTGATAATGGAACTGAGTTTATAAATAATATGTTGTTTGTTCTATTTAATGATTTGGGTATTATTCATCAAACTTCTTGTGCCTATACTCCTCAAGAAAATGGTATTGCTGAGAGGAAACATAGACACCTTCTAAATGTTGCTAGAAGTCTTATGTTTTAGGGGGGATTCGTTTAAATATGTGGCCTGAATGTGTTTTAACTATTGTATATCTAATTAACAGGTTGCCCTCTTCAGTCTTGTCTGGTGTTTCCCCTTATTTTTTAGTTTATGGTAAGGACCCAAGTCTCTCTCATGTTAGGTCTTTTGGATGTCTGCGTTATTCAACTATTTTAAATAATCATGATAAGTTTGGTGCCAGGTTTGAAAAGTGTGTGTTAATTGGTTTTTCTAGTATAAAAAAGGCTTATAAATTATATGGTCTTGATAGTAAAAGTGTTTTTTATTCAAGAGATGTAAAATTCTATGAAAATGTTTTTCCTTTTAAAATGAAATCTTCAAGTAAGTCTATAAGTTCTGATAAAAATGTTGATTATTTAAGTGGTTTAAAAGAGTCTGAGGAACACAGTCTAAACTTTTTTGATGTCCAAAGGTCTGAAAGTCCCTATGATGAAGAGGGGGACATTCTAATGAGGATGGTAACATTAGAGTGATTTCTGATGACTATGATAACATAGTTGAGGATGAAGTTGCTGATGTTGCAACCCAAATAGAAGAAAATGTCACCTCTGAGGGCAATGGTCAACTAGGCAAAAAGTTATGCCAATTAAGTTTAGTGACTATGTTGTTAGTAGTCATGTTAAGTATGGTCTTGAAAAATATGTATCCTATGCTAATCTGTCTAGAAGAAATTTTTGTTTTTCCACTACATTAAATAAGTCTATTGAGCCTAAGACATTTAATGAGGATTCTCAAAATCCTAAGTGGATTGAGGCAATGAATCTTGAGATAGAAGCTTTGCATAGAAATAATACTTATATTCTTGCTGATCTTCTTCCAAGTAGAATCACTAGTACAGAAAGTGGATTTTGCTACACCAAAAAAGTGTGACGATATACATATAGTCACACATGCGTTTTTGAATGTGTGTGCAAAAGGTCGCGCGATCGTAGGTTGTTTATGGACACATTTTTTAGTTAGTGTCTGTAGCCATTAAAAAATATTAACCAAAAGTGTTAATAAGTATGACCGTAAACACTGTACAAGCACACAAATCATGTTTTTTGTGTATTTAGTCACATACAAATAAGCATAAAGTGGCCAAAAGTGTTAATAAGTGTGACCATATGCTGTTTAAAGTGAAGAAATGTGTATTTTGTGTGACTAATGGTCATCCAATGGCCATGTGAATTGTATGTTTGTGTGGCCTTTTAAAATATTTAGTCATACAAAGCATGTTTGTTTTGGGTATTTAGTCACATACAATTAAGCATAAAGTGGCCAAAGAGTTAATAAAAGTGTGACCAATGGTGTTTAAAATGAAGTAAAAGTGTAATTTTATTGACCTATTGTTCTACCAGTGGCCACATGAATGTTATGTTTTGTGTGGGCTTTTGTAATATTGTAGTCACACAAAGCAGTTTGATTTGGTATTTAGTCACATACAATTAAGCATAAAGTGGCCAAAAAGTGTAATAAATGTGACCATATGCAGTTTAAAGAGAATGAATAATGAGTATTTTTGTGTGACTATTTATCACCAGTGGCCACATGAATTTTATTTTTGTATGAATTTTGAATATATTTTGTCCTACAAAGCATGTTAGTTTTTAGTATTTAGTCACATACCATAAACATAGAGTGGCCCAAAGTGAAATAAGTGTGTCCATGAAGCAATTAAAGTGAAGAAAAATGTGTATTTGGTGTGACTATTGATCATCCAATGCCACATGAATTTTATGTTAATGGGCCTTTTGAAATATTTTATCATAACAGAAGCATGTTTGTTTTGAGTATTTAGTCACATAAAATTAAAGCATAAAATGGCCCAAAAGTGTTAATAAAGTGTGACCAGATGCTGTTTAAAGGAAGAATGTGTATTTGTGTGACGTATTGATCATACCAAAGGCCACATAATTTTATGTTTTGTGTGGCCTTTTGTAATATTTTGACACAAAAACAGGTTTGTTTTTGGGTATTTAGTCACATACAATTAAGCAGAAAGTGGCCAAAATGTTACAAGTGTGGCCATAGCTGTGTATAAGTGAAGAAAAAAATGTGTATTTTTGTTGACTATTGATCCTCCCCAAAGCCATGATGATTTTATATTTTGTGTGGCCCTTTTGTAAGATTTTAGTCACACAAAGCATTTTGTTTTGGATATTTAGTCACATAAATTAAGCATAAAGTGGATCAAAAGTGTTTTAAAAGTGTGACCATATGCTAGTTTAACAAGTGAAGACATGTGATTTTGGGGGTGTGACTATTGATCCATACCAATAGCAGACATGAATAATTATTGTTTGTGTGGACCTTCTGTAAGATTATCACACAAAGCATGTTTGTTTTTGGAGGTATTTAGTCACATATAAATTAAGCATAATGGCCAAAAGTATTAATAAGTGTGACCATATGCTGTTTAAAGTTGAAAGAATATGTATTTGTGGTGACAATTTCATGACCAATTGGCCAAATAATTTTATGTTATGCTGTGGCCTTTTGTAATATTAGTCCACACACAGCATGTTTGTTTTGGGTATTTAGTAAAACATAGAATTAAGCATAAAGTGGCCAAAAGTGTTCAAAAGCGTGACCATATTGCTGTTATAAAAGAGAAGAAATGTGTATTATGTGTGAACTAGTGTTCAACTAATGGCCACATGAATTTTATGTTTTGTGTGGCCTTTTTTAATATTTAGTCACATAAAGGTTGTTTGTTCTGAGGTATTTAGTCACATACAATTAGATCATAACAGTGGTCAAAAGTGGGACCATATGCGTTTAAAGTGAAGAAATGTGTATTTAGTATGACAAGTCTGTTTTCAGTCCCAATGGCCACATCAATTTTATGTTTTTGTGGCCATTTGTAGTAATTAGTCACACAAAGCACTGTTTGATTTTAGGTTATTTAAGTCACAACAATTATAGCATAAAGTGCAAAAGTGTTTAATAAATTGTGACCATATGCTGTTTTAACAAAGTGAAGAATATGTATTTTGTGTTACTATTGTATTCATTTCCAATGCCACATTAATTTTATGTTTGTGTGGCCTTTGTAATATTTAGTCATACAAAGAATGTTTGTTTTTGGTATTTAGTCATATAAATGAAGCATAAAGTGGCCAAAGTGTTAATACATGTGACCATATGCTGTTTAAAAAGTGAAGAAATGTGTAATTTGGTGTGACTATTGTTATCATCCCAATGGCCACATGAATTTTATGTTTGTGTGGCCTTTTGTAATATTTAGTCACACAAAGCATGTTTGTTTTGGGTATTTAGTCACATACAATTAAGCATAAAGTGACCAAAAGTAGTAATAATTGTGACCATAAATATGTTTAAAAAGTGAAGAAATGTTATTTTGTGTGACTTTGTTTCATATCCAATGGCCACATGAATTTTATGTTTGTATGGCCTTTTGTAATATTTAGTCACACAAAGCATGTTTTGTTTTGGGTATTTAGTCACATAACAAGTAAGCATATGAGTGGTCAAAAGTGTTTAATAAGTGTGACCTATGTTGGTTAAAAGTGAAGAAATGTGTATTTGTGTGAAACTTTTAACAAAATTGTTTTATCTACTGGCCACTCAATTTTATGTTTGGTGTTACCTTTTGTATTAATTTAGGCATATACAAAGCATGTTTGTTTTTTGGTATATAGTCATATACAATTTAAGCATAAAAGTGGCAAAAGTGTACGAAATGTGACCAAATAGCTGTTTACAAGTGTAAGAAATGTGTATTTTTTATGTGTGACATTGTTTCATCCACTGGGCCACATTAATATTATGTTTGTGTGGCATTTGTAAGATTTAGTCATCACAAAGCATGTTTGTATTTGCATATTTAGTCCACATACAATAAAGCATAAAGAGACCAAAAGTTGTTAATAAGTGTGTCCATATGATGTATAAAGTGAAGAAATGTGATATTTTGTGTACTATTGTTCCTCGATCCAATGGCCACATGATTTTATGTATTGTAGTTCCTTTTGTAATATTAGTCCAAACAAAGCATGTTTTGTTTTTTGGGTATTTATAGTCCACATACAAGTAAGCATAGAGTGGTCACAAGTGTTAATAAATGACCATATGTTTGTTAAAGTGAAGAAATGTGTATTTTGTGTGACTATTGTTCATCTAATGGCCACATCAATTTTATGTTTGTGTTGCCTTTTGTAATATTTAGTCACACAAAGCATGTTTGTTTTTGGTATTTAGTCACATACAATTAAGCATAAAATGGCCAAAAGTGTTAATAAGTGTGACCATATGCTGTTTAAAGTGAAGAAATGTGTATTTTGTGTGACTATTGATCATCCAATGGCCCCAACAAATTTTAATTATGTTGTGTGGCCTTTTGTAATATTTAGTCATACACGCATGTTTGTTGTTTGGGTATTTTAGTCATATACAATTAGCAAAGATAAGTGGCCAAAAGTGTTAAAAAGTGTGAGTAGCCATATGCTGTTTAAAGTTAAAGAAATGGTGTATTTTTGAGTGTGACTATTGTTCATGTACCAATGGCCACATTAATTTTATGTTTTGTGTGGCTATTGTAATCTTAGTCACACCGAAGAATTAGCAAATAGTGACCCAAAGTGTTAATAAGTGTGACCATATGCATTTTTAAGACACATATTAAGAAAACAATATATATCAAAGAAATTCAAATAACAATAAAACTGGAATGTTTATAACTGAACAATATATAAAATTGAAATGTCGTTCAATAATAAAATTCTCGATAATTATAAGACTTGTAAAACTCTTCTTCATACTTGCCTTTGCATTACATCAACCTAAGACGTAAAACGTTATTTGCGCTTCGTTTTGTAATTTAGGTGCAGTGTTTGTTCTCACACAATCAGTTGTATGGTACTTAGAGTTGTTGCCTGTAGGAACCAAAACCGTGTGTATAAAACACTGAATTAAATATGAAGAATATAATATGTAGGTTTGATAAAACACAGGTAAGTACCTTTGGATCGAAAACCCTAAATCCTTTGGCCATGCAAAAAAAACCACCTACTCTGTCATCCTTAACGTTTTGAAGACTGTTATTCCTACATCTGCATGCAGTGTTTGCCTCCACACAGATGTATCAATTGACACTATTGTAGCAATCCTTTGGGAGTTCTTTTGTGATTGAAACATTTGTTTTTCATTAGTCATGTATACGGTACCCAAGCAATAAAAGTTGATTATCTTTAAAGTGCCACAGTTTTGCACTTAAATGCCTAAAAAATGATTTTGATGGCATGTATGTATCAGAATTAATTAAACAAAAGATATAATGAACATGTTGAAAAACATAACTTGGGTAAAGGTACTAGTATGAGACAATTTTCTTCTGTGATTGGAAGCTTGACGTGAAGAATCCTTTCGTATTGATCTAGTCCTTTTCTTAGATCCGACAGATTTAATAGTTTCACAGGGGGATGTTTTATTACTTACCCTTGTTTCCATTTCCTTTTCCAAAGTTGCAAGTCCATTAGACTTCTGAATGCTCGCGTCATTCTCACATCCAAAAATAGGTGTTCCGCCCTCCTCATCAGCGCTGAACGAGCCGCTGCTATTTATAGGATTACTGTCCACACGGAGACCACCTGCAAAATAAATTAAGAAATGATAGACTCATCATTTTAAGATCAGTGCCTCTAATCTATAGTGTTGGGATTAAAAGTCTTCTTAATGCTGTTTGGATTACTGTTGCTCATGTTTGAAGTTAATGTTGTTTGGTTGATTTAATGCTGCTAGTGAACTTCAAAGAAAAATATGCTAAGTGTTTACTACTGCTAGTATAAAGTTAGTACTGCTAGTGAATATATTAGTACTGCTCATGGTTAAGACTGCTCAGAGAAGTTAATGCTGCTGAAGAAGTTAATACTGCTAGTGTATAAGTTAGTACTGTTTGTTAGTTAGTACTGCTTAGTGTATAAGTTAGTGCTATTAGTGTTAATTAGAAAATGAAATTGTTAACAACATAAAAAAATGTATTACATTTGGTGGTGTCACTTGAGTTGACATTGACTGGAACTGCCCCCCTTGTGTAGCCAACTGATTCTTCAGTTTAGTAACCATTCCCTCTGTTTGTGACATCTTGTTAGACAAATTCTGGATTAATAGTTCTTTTTTTTGACGTTCGTGTCTCTTATTATCAAGTTGACTTTGAAGTAACAAAATTCTTTCATCAGATGCTTGTCTGCTTCGAGGAAGATCAAAAATACCCTCTTGTATGTAACAATACCTCCACTTCCCACACGCGTCCGCTTGCATAACCTCCCTTTTCCTTACCAATACAAAATGTCATGGAATTAGTGCCCATGATCATACCCTTCAAGGTTCCTTCTTTTATCTTGTCCTCAGTTTCTTTCTGCACACACAATATGGGAAATAGGTTATTATACGAAAATGAACATAATAATAAAATTTGAAGTCAAACTTACAAGTTTATCTCCCATTGATCTAATCTCATCATCTGGATATTCTCCGTCTTTGTTTACCCCTCCTTTCAACCACAGTGTACCACGCGCGGGTTCTCCATCTGGTTCAATTTCTTTTTTCTCGATCTTATAAACATCAAATACATACACATGTAAGTTAAACCAATATAAATGAAAGTATGATGCTATTAAATGCAAATGTGCATATGTGTAATCTTATGATTTTCTCTTTCACAAGTGCTCCCATTGTATGCTGATAGACTTGGAACGCGCCATTTTAGCTGCCGCTGATTTCACCTTACAACACAAAATCATAAGGCGCTTAGATTTAGTAATGCTGCTAGTATAGAACTAATATATATGGAAACACAAAATTATGAAAGATATATGGACTTAAATAAAAATGACTAATTAAAACCTTGTATTCCTCGGTGGTCCTGTACTTTACAAAATTGACCCATTCTTCGGCTTGTAAAATTGCACTTGTTAGCCTCAATTTTATTGAGTCAATAAAGGAAGTTCGTTCCCGTGTTCAAGACCTCACTTCGGGGGAGATTGTTA
>BQNB010184797.1:0-12276 GCA_026074375.1 Tanacetum coccineum
ATCCAATTCTAACGCCTCTTTTTCTTTAAAATTTAGTGTCTAATTTTTGTTTATTGAACTTATGCCTAATTTTCTTTTACAAACGGTTTATTTTTCAATTAAGTTTAAATAATATACATGGGATGCATCATATGTAGAATACAAACCAATGAATCACATCTAAAAATATCGTGATTAGTTATACATGTAGATACGAAGACATTAATGGTAATTTACAAACAGCGAATGTAATTTACAAACCCCCAAACTGCAGAATATCATGATAGAGAAGAGAAGAGGGTAGGGTTTCATAGAAGTTTTATTTTTTGATGGCATGATGTGTGCTGTTGTCTTAAAGACTTCTACACGAAGTTTTACAACTCCCTAGGCAGTGTGTTTAATCGTTGCAGTGTAGTATAGGCAAGACTCGGGGTTGTTATCGTTCTCTAGGGGAACAGGTTAGGAAGGCTCGAACAGAGCTTAACCGAGATCTACGGGATTGAAAGGAGATTCTTTTTGTATTTTTATATTTTATAGAAAGTAGATAAAATCATTGGTTTGAGAGGTTGGTTGATTAGCTAAATTAATCTAATTGAATATAATTTATACTACTAGTGATAACTTTATGATAAAATAGTGTATTTATTTAATCATGCATTACTTAATAGATTTCTTTTCCTGATCCTGTTGCCTTGTCACAATCGTGATGATCTGTGTAAGTATTTCCTAAGTCATGAACTAATTACACGAACCCGCCGTCTATTAATATTCCGTTAAGGCAACGCACAAGTAAGGTAGTATGAAGACTATTACAAGACCCCTAAGAGTATATTAAATGCAATTAAAATATCTTAAGAGGGATCAACCATATTAGGGGTAAGGTAGTATGAATATTGTTACTGATGGTATCCTTTCTACACTTCTTGCGTTTCCCTAGACGTCTATGCCAATTTAATATCTTATGGCTAGTTTTCTAAATCTTAACGCGTACATTCTTCACAAGAAGCAACAGTAAAAGGATCTATAATCCAACTTTCATGCAATCATAAGTAAATACAAGGGAAGGTTTAGCCTGACATGTTATAGACAAAGCAAGAACATAAATCAATCAAACAACACATAGACATATTGAATGATTAAAGATAAATAATCTTACTTGATTAAAACATGGATTAAGGTCAGTTACAATAGGGTTTTGAGGCCCTAAAGACAGCCTAAAAGCTGACAAAGTACTTAGGGTTCGGCTTCCAAAAGCTATACAAAGTTACACACCTAAAACCCTAAATTCGGTCTTATATTTATAAGAAAGCATCGCGACGGCGTCCAGTTGTAGTCGTGATGCCGTCACAAAGTAGAATCTTCTAGGTCTGATTTAAGCGGTTACATCCCGATGCCGTTGTCACATCCATGAAGCCGTCACTAGAAAGATCGTGACGACGTCGCTTTATGCTTACGACGCCGTCTCCACACTCTGTGAGCATAATTCTTCAAGAGATTTGGTGTAGGTCCGTAGTCTTATCTGTTTCTTCTCCAAATGAGCACAAGTCACATGTATTTCCTCCAAATGCCATCCAAGTGCTAAAAACCTAAAAATAAATGGTTAAGCCCATAATCTGGGCATATTTGCATGATTTAAGGGTTAAATGACCCTGAAAAAGTTTATAAAATGACACCTCATTAAATACTCCTACACTTGGGATTTGCTTGTCCTCAAGCAAATGGGCTTTTCTACCTAGACAATAGCAATATTGGGGGCATTTAACCTACTTTTTAAAAGCATTTTACAATATAACTTTCTAGACCTCGTAATTAAAAACACAGAAAGTATATACTAGCACCTCACATAAGTGTTTGGGATTCTCTTTAACCCGGGTGTATAATAAATTATAACAACTATGGGAAATGAAAAATTAACACTTATTACGTGTCATAGCATATAAATTACCATAGGTTTGATAAAGGGTTAAACCTCCACAACTAGGCGCAACCATTAATCATTACTATCAAAGAGGTCTTTTAAAGGGTTGTGGGGTGTAGGTGTAAGATAATATTAATGGAAACGGAAATGGATAGGATACATTTGGGGAGTGACTTTTGGGTGAATTTGAGGTGAAAGTGTTAGCTAATTATGTAGGATCCCGTTAACACTTCACTTCATACAATCGATCACGAAATCGAACTAGAAAGGAGAAAGAAAGAGTTGTTCTAAAGAGAGAAACTAGAGAGAGAGATGAGAGAAAAGAGAAAAGATATTTCTTAGATATTTTGAACAACTAACTTTTCCAAGTGGAAAAGTTCCTTATATACCCCGACACTTAAAAGTGACGCGCGGGATATTTAACTAGGACCCGGGCTCGGGTTTTGCTTGGGATTAAACCCGAAACATATACAATATTAGATTAACTATCAAGCCCGATTCCCGATACTTTCCTATTACAACGTTAACCAATTAAAGACCGAAGCTCCATCGTAGAGTGACCGAGCTTCCTTGTTCGACTCAATAAATTGAGGCTAACAATCTCCCCCGAAGTGAGGTCTTGAACACGGGAATGAGCTTCCTTTATTGACTCAATAAAATTGAGGCTAACATACACATTTAGCGATGTTTGAGCAATTGACTTTTTGGAGATGAAACTAGGTCTTTTTCCGTAAACTTTTACCCAAAGTTTTTCTGTAAACTTTTATAAACCATGTCTTTTCCCAAGTATTTGGTAAACTTTTATAAATTTACCCAAGTCTTTAGCTAGTGTAACTAGTTAATTTTTAGTGTTTGTTAAATGTGTTTATGTAAAATTCTATTCATACTGTATTCATATGCAGTTTAAATCTGTTATAATACAAAAAAAAATATACTTCATATGTGTTAGGTGAGATTTTTATAAAGTTTGATAAGACTAAAGTATTAAAAGACAAACCAATAGAATAAAAAGTAATTAGATTTGACAATAAAGGACATAAAAAATCTAAAAATGAGTACTTGTAAAAGACAAAGGACAAAGGACAAATGCATTATTAGAGGGGTATTAGTAAAAAAATAACACGTTGTATTATTGGATGGGTACTAGAATAAGTAAGTACTCAAAAGGACAAAAGACATCTGAAAAAAACATAAAACAAAAAAAAACATGTAAAAAACAAAAAAAACGCACAACAGAGAGAAACATATAGTATGACATAGGAAGGTCATACAAAAGAATCTTCTAGAGGTGTCCCAATAACATAACTTATATGATTTGTTTATTTTCTGGAAGAGAAAACATATGATGTTTTGTTTGCTAAAGAAAGTCACGTGACCTTTAAATTTTGAAGTATTGAAGGATTCAAAATACCAACCACACTAGAAACGATTTCTTAAAAAAGGTTGAAGGATTCAAAACAAGATAAATAACTACAACAAAGATTTGGGTGACATTGCTAAAATACCAACCCATGCGTTATATGATGTTAATGAATTATTAAAAAAAATCTATAGCTATAACTAGTTGTTGCGACTATATATAAATCAGCGTAAACATGCAAACAATATGTTTTTATTTGTTCAGGTTAACGGGGAAGACAAGCCTTTTAGACCCAAAGATATACAGCTTCATCGTTAAATCGCTTGACCATTTTTTAACCTTCCCTGGTCACCTACAAGTTTACACATTTAGCAATGTTTGGACAATTGACTTTTTGGTGATGAAACTAAAGATCTTAGCACTGGTCATTTGATTTGATGGTGGTTATATATAAATTAACATGTAAGCCATAAAGATGTACCCATTAACCTCAAATAGTTTAAACAAAACTAAAAATTATATACTCTCTACTCCTATTATTATTTTTATACACACAATGTCTAAACAAAATACTCTTCGAAATACAAACCGTCAACAACGAAAAATAATCTGAAGCTCTCCCCTGACACCAAACGGAACGTTCTATCTACAAAATACTCCGTTGGCAACCCAAGAACCATAACGAATCAACTTCGCACCACAGTTGGTTTACCCAAACCAACCATACTACCACAAAGCATACAATAACCCGCCATTCGCACCTCCACAACAACAAAATGCGTTCAACCCATTAGACAACCAAACATGTATGGACACAATGAATACAGTTCACACCATATCGTTGGCGACTCTTCATCTCAACTTAACTGTTGGCGGTTCTTCATCTCAACCCAACGTTGTCGGTTCTTTATCTCAACCTAACGTTGGCGGTTCTTCATCTCCCGTACGCCATTTTAGTTTAGATGATGATGACTTCACACCAAGAGTACCCCCCCTTGAGTTTTTTAGAGTGCATTTCGTGAGACCATCCCCTGTGTCGAATTATGTTATCCCAATACTTAACCCATATCACAACAATAATAAGCAACCAATAAGCACTTATTGTCGAACCAAATAAGAAAGAGAGAAAGAAAGAAAGGAAGGAAAGAATATTAGATTAAAGGAAAGAGGTGGAGGATTACACACATATACAATGGTAACCAACACCCTCTCCTTATGTGGAGAGGGTCCTATATAAGCTCTGTATCCCTAATGGCGTATGACTATTAATCAATAGGCCGGGCTGACTTTACTTCAAAACATGGATAATTTTAAGCTTAAAGTCCAAGCCCTTGACCTGACTATCCTATTACATACAAGACTATTTATACTAAGACGACCGATAACATTACTTGTTCGACTATGTACAAAAAGGCTAAAAATCTCCCCCAATGATGAGGTCTTATTATCACCCTAATGTGACGTTCTTTGATGAGGATTATCTAGGTTTATGATTTACTCCCCTAATGTTAAAATGTGACATATAGACTCTGTCTTCTTTGGTTCTTAGTCTTCGTCTTTTCTTGTTTGTAACGGCTTTGTTCCTTCATGCTTTAGATGACCAATAACATTCTTTCGGTGTCATTTATGTGATCATGATCATGAGCCTTCGTCTTTTAACTTTGAGTACTTGAGATCTTTAATCTTGCATCATCTCCTTGTCTTGAATCATCTTGATTTAACTTTCTTGATCAACTTTTGCTCTTGATCGACATGCTTATACTTGTCTTGAACGCCACTAATTTCCTCTTCTTCATCAGGCTAACAATCTCCCTTGTCTTATTTGATACCAATTGTTAACATAAGAAATCACTAACTTGGGCTTCTTAAGATTGCTTTGACTTTGAAGATCTTTGATGATATTGAGGAAATTCGTGATTATCTAAGTTGCGGAAGAATATTATGACATGAACTTGAGCTTTCTTACTGATAACATTTTTGTTTAGCAGCGACAGTCATGATGCTGAATGTTTGACCTTAAAAGCTTGAGCATGAGCATGTGGTGATAAATCCGACTTAGCTAGAGTGATACTGCAACAATGCCGTTTGTACATGCATTTGAATGTTAGTAATAAACAAGAAAGGACTAATATGGCTTTGTCATTCGTCAAGATTTAGTTGCAATAACCTCTGGTTCTGTAAGGACCAACCCGTGATCAGGTAGGTTCAATTTGGAAGAACCTCATTGACAGGGTTTCCAGCTTAAAGCGTGGGATCTTCTAACACAAATATATTAGAATTCACCATGCTGCATGTCTCCTTACTAAAACGTATCTCAAAGCAGACAACAGACGATAAAGTGAAAGCAAATAGTTACTATCTTTAAGATTAAGTCTCAATTCATTATTGGACCAAAACGATATCCAATTATCACAAGCATGATTCATAATAGAACTTGCAAATCACCTTACAACAATGCTGTTTGATGTTACAACGCTGGAAGGATTTCTATCGTCACTATAAATACTTGAAAGACTATCATATCTGAATGTTTCTGCAAGATCACAAGGATAATGCGTAGGACTCTTTGATATCAATTGTTGTATAATGATGTACAACAAGTGACTTACATGGATTGTATCCTAATGAGATTTATGATTTGATCTCTCTTGGCTCTAGACTTGATTTGTGCACTTTGGTTTTAGTAATCGGAGGCTGGAGCTGACTGCCACCTTTTCAATTTCAATGAATCTCAAAATGCGTGTCAATAGATAACGTGTGTATCTCCGTGACAAATGAGATAATTATCTTTTGAGAGAATCTCGAATGGCTAGGAAGGGTTGTGTGTTGCATCACTAGGTCCATGACGTCTTTCTTCAATACCAGCAATCATCTTGTGATTCTGATAGATTATGTATTGACCCGGTTTCTTCCTTAGTTGTGTGGAGGGCTTCTTTCTTTTCACCCTTTAGCCATACATTTCCTTTTTCACATCGTCAACCCTTCAATGCGTTACCAGACGGTCATTACTAACACCTTGTAGTGATTTCATCCAATGTTAAGCTCAATCTATCGCATGAATTCCCTTATTCTCATTCATCTCCAATCATACCTAAGGACTTCTAATTTGATTATGGAATGTCAATGGGTAGATCCTTACGGTTCTGGTTGGATCATAGGACTTATACCTAACCTTTACCACCTTATAACTTTATCGACGTCGTAAGTTAATTGGTTGTTGGGTATATAGATCGAACCATAAAACCTTGAAAAGCAATCAAAGTGTTTGATAAAGACGTTTTTAACACTTTAAGAGTTTCATTCTTTTGAAATACTCCTCTCACATGTTCATCGATATCAAAATTATTCGTACATGAATAGGTAGAATAGTTGTGCCCTAGAGTCTTTAAGATCACCATTTTTGTATATCATATTTTAATCACATTTCCTTATTTTATATATTAAATCCTTTAGTATTTGAAATACCAATTGTTTAAAATTTGAGACATGAAATTTTTCATTAGGGAAAATGATACCAAAGAATTGCATGAATTATTGGAACATTTTCTGATAGCTCCCCCTTAATATTATATGTGTGTCATCACTTAACTTAAAATAGACCATTAATTTAAAAATTAATAAGGAAGACACCACACATATCGTGAGTTATCGGAGTTAAGATGCCCCACAGGTATACACATCAAAAAACATAGTAAATTACTAGTAGCACGACTTTCATCAGTGACGTTATCCGAAGATGCACGCAAAAGTATGTAAACATACCCTGGTGTAAAGTGGTGTTTTGGTGACTGACAATTGACTAACCACTTTTAACTCCAGTGACTGTTTTTGAATACATACATTGCATTTATGAATGTTCAGTTAGACAATTAAAAGGCTTTAGGTAATTACAAGCTCACCCAAACACCCCGCTCAAAATTGATTCACTTATAAAATGATATTTTGAGAATATTTTACCAATTGTACCACTTATAAAAATTTAATGTTGTACCCATTGTTAAAAATATTGAGGAAGAGAGTGTTGAACACACAATTTTAGCAAATACCAATTATTATGGAAAGATACCACAAAATGTTATAAGTGATTGACATTGATATTCTTTTATAAATTATGTCACCCAAACCCCCACGATTTTTTGAAACCACATGATAGAAGATTTCTCTTCTGTTTTTAGAGTAAATGCACTGAAGCGTACACTCCCCTAAGACATTGAGTCCGGGTTACAGTCTGAAGTAACTGTAAGCCATATCATGAGCTTAAAACTTAGAATCTTTTGTTGTATAAGCTCATGACCAAAAAGATTTATCTTTTCGTTGTTAAGGATAAATGCACTGAAATGTACATTTTCCTTTACGTTAGGCCTGGGTTATGTACTGAAATGTACATAAACCATTATAAAAATTAAAAATGACATGTTTTGAAACATTGAAAATCTGCTCGAACTTCAGTTACACAACACCCTTGCAACGTTAATCGAAAATTTCTAGGTACTTAAATGTTATCGATTCCAAAAGACACGTCGAGAAGATTCATTTTGGTATTTTTGAAGTTTTCTGATTTTGTATTTTGTTTTTCTAGATTTTATATTTTTTTATTTTCTTTTTCTTGGTTTTATATTTTTGTATTTTGTTTTTAAAAAAATATTTATAAGTCAAAATAAAGAGAAAAAGCAAAAATATATATACATCTAAGTTTCCATCAACAGTGACAAGTTGTTGGTAAAGTTGAATGTAGATAAGTTTAGAATCTTGTTGTTGCCTGACGTTATACGGATGCATCAGCATAGTAACAGCGAAAGATGCTTGAAACAACATTGATTTTCTTCATTAAATATTCTCAAACAAAGGACCGAATAGACTTCCAACTCCTATCATTGATGTTAATGATTATCATATCTGCTGTATGAACACTGCTGATATTTTGGTGCCAGCTTGAACTGTTTCGCCAAAATCATTTACATTGAGGACGATGCTTTGACCGCGTTGTTCAAACGTCATTTTTCTGATCAGTTTTGAATCCACTTTAACACTGGTTTATGAGATATCATCTTTTTCAGCAACCACAACTCTGAGATTATCTGCTTGACATTATATGATTACCTGCATTTAAATCAAAACATTGTTTTCTTTTGAACATTGGATTGATGTACATGTACAAAATCCAGAGCTTGTTTGCATCATGAATTTTAGAGATATCTACAATGGAACCATGTGCGGATTTCACTAGATCAGCCTGCTCGTGCAGAGTCAAATACACTTTCTGGTAGGATCCACCTAAGACCAGCAGTTTAAAAATTTCTACCCATAGGGTTTCCACCTAAGATCAGATCTAGGAGATGTTTTCTCATACACAACGAAAGTCTTATTGGGAGAAAGCCTATGTCCTGTAAAGATCTGCCTACCAGGTTTCTGAGTATGACTTTTCTGCTCTACGGGTTTGTTATTGTTTCTAGTCTTATTAGATTGAACCTTAGCATGAGAATTCACTTCCTTTAGGAATTTTGTTATGCAAGCATCATGATTTGCATTAAAGATACACTTCTAACAAGTCGAACAAACAAAGTGTTTGGAGTCAGAAAAAGGACTAGAATTCCTAGAGTGATCTGCTTGGGCCAACAACAGTTAGCTGTACACGCAACTACTCTTAGATGTAGGCCAATTCCTAATTGAATAGATTCTAGCTCCTTGGTTTTTGGTTTTCTACCATCCGCATGCTTTGACATCTAGTAGAAGGCATCACACTATATTTTAGATTTCTATCTCTTTCTTTTGTCTTTTTTTCTAGCTTCATTTAGATATTGATTATGAACCATGTCATTTGAACTAAGTCTTGGCATGTTCTTAGAGCTATTCCCATATGGGCTAGATGCAATCATATGATGAGGTTTTGAAAGAGCAGATTCTTTTCCTTTAGTCAAATAATGTTGAGTGATTGGTTTTGGAAAATCTTTTTTCACACCAACTTGGGAGGCAAACCTTGGTTTTGAAATTTTAGGTCGTTCAGATTTAAACGCATTCGGTTGTCTAACAACTGATTGGTTTCTGAGTGATTGAAAAATTGGTTTTCCCAAGACTGATGGTTTTGTAAACTTGGTATCCCATCTATTTCCTATTTATACTTTCCTAATTCGATTTTTATGCCTTAAAAATTGCAAACCTCTTTCCTAAAGTTAAGCTTTAAACTCAGGATTTTGAGCAATCAAAGAAGTTGTCTGTTCTATAGTCTTAGCTCTTGTTATTTTAATAGAATCATACAGATCTTTGTAAAGTTTTTCAAAGTCTTATTTTCCTTAAGTGATTTATCCACACTATATTTTAATTCGATGTTTATTGTTACAAAAGCATCAATTTCCTTTTTCATTTTGGCTTTATTACTTGTTTCATTCAAAATTTGACCATGTTGCCCTGATTTTAAAGCTTGATTTTGATATTTAAGTTCAAGAGCAATACAATGTGCTTCCATTCTTAAAAAAATGTTTTTAAAATTAGGCAACGGTCTTTTTGAGATAAATATTTTCAAACTTGAGAGATTGGTTTGAAAGTTTAGTTGTTTGATTTCCAAGTGATGAATCAAGCATAGGACTTTTAACTTGACATTGTTTAGGATACTGGTCAACCCTACCTTCATTAATGATTTCAGGTTGCTCAGTATGCTGTTTTCCTATAGCAAAGATATTACATTCAATAGTTAATTGTACCTCAGCCATTGGCTCTTCGTCATATATGGGTCTGATATCTACATCATCAGCATTTGTATCATTCCCTGACCTGGTGCTGTCATCTTGCACTTCTGATTTTGTTCCACTTCTTTTTGTGACAACCAAATTAGCATCTATTGCTTTACTCGTATCAATCTTACTCTCTTACATCCACATCTGTCTTTTATTCACCCTTCTATCATACTGTCTTTGATGACGTGCTCTTTTAGCAACGAACTTCTTAACATTACCCATGTGTTAGAGTAGTGTATCTTTGAAGTGTTTAACCTTGATTCTAGTGTATTCAACAAAGTACTTATCTGTCATTTGACTGTTATAATCCAAAGTAAACTATGAATCAATGAACTTCTGAAACTGGTTGTTTACCACCCAAAAGGCTGCCATGGACCCATCTTCTTGAAATTCATCTTTGTCATGTTGCTTTTGTAGTTGATCTATGTTGAGGAGCATTGTACTTGTGAAAGTATCAGCATCTTGACCAAAGAGTGACATGAATGCCCATTTGAATCATGTTTGATGCGAGTGCCTTTTAAGTCTTTTTTAGAAAGAACTTGAAGGTGTGAATGAAGAGATCAAAAATATGCCATGCATCTTTCTTTTGATTTTGACATCTTGTATTTGATTGCATGTACATCTTTTGTTGCATAATCCAAGCTGCTTTCTTTTACTGATTTACTAGATGCAGTCTCTGAACTACTGTCTTCTTTCTTAGAACAAGTGTTTTGTATGACAACTAAATCAACTTTCAATGAATCAACATTCAATGCTTGAATTGGATTTGAATGATCTTCTTGTGTCTGCATCAACTTCTTTTGTTTTAACAATTGTGGAGTTCGTTGTTGATAAAGAATTATCTCAAGCATGTATTTCCCAATGGAATCCATGTTACAGATCATTGCATCTTGGAAGGATTGAGCATTAAATCTTGTGTATTTTTTCATACGCTCTTTGAATTCTGAATTGAAAGCATTTTCAAACGTTGTTCTGAGTTTTGTTAAAATACTCTTGCAATCAGTCTGAGAAAGTATATCTTTCGTAAGATGTTGTTCTAGTAAATCTAATTCTTGAGAGAATGTTCTCTTGAAGATAGGCATGGTACCAAAATCTTGTAAAGTTTCTGTGAGGAACTTGAATTATGACTTAATTTCTCTAAGACTGTTCATGCATCCTCTTCTTGAAAGTTGTTTCTTCTCTTGAACTTTAGAAGTTGAACACGAAGAAACTGTGTCATTGTGAAGAACACTTGATGTTTGAGTTGGCATGGTGTTATTGGTATTTAAAATTTTAAGGTAGTTGTGAATGGATATCGGATCTTAAGTTTTATGAAGTGATTGAGTCTTAGGAATACACGGGATTTTACAATTCTTGATAAAACCGGGAAAATAAGTTAATATTTCATAGGATTTTACAAATCAAAGAAAAAACCATATAATTCACTTGTGTGTATAAATCGCCTATGCGTATAAATCGCCTCTGCATATAAATCGCCTGACCAAGTGTATAATTCGCCTGACCAGGTGTATAAATAGCCTGACCAAGTGTATAAATCGCCTGACCAACGTATAACTCACCTGACCAACGTATAAATCGCCTGACCGAGCGTATAAATCGCCTGACCAACATATAACTCGCCTAGCCAGATGCGTATAAATCGCCCGACGTATAATTTGCCTAACCAACGTATAAATTGCCTGACCAAGCGTATAAATTGCCTGACCAATGTATAACTCGCCTGACCAATTGTATAATTCGCCCAAAAATGTTCGAAACTCAAAAATCAAAAATCACCAAAAGACTCATTTTTGATGTTTTTATACAAATTTTCTAGTACTTCTTACCTATTTAAGACTATTAGAAGCATAAAAACATAAACTTTATGTTTTTTAACACAAAAAATTTAAAATCAAGATTCTTAGACCATGACTATTTTCGAACCAAAAAGAACATAAAAGATCAAGATTTTGATGTTTTTCCAAGGAAATATTTGTACTTCTAGCCTCTACGAAGGTAAATAAACAAGAAAGGTGAGAGCTTTATGGTTTTAAACACACAAAAAAAGGAAACCCTCTTTTTGTATGGTTCAAACCAAGTGAAAACAAAGAAAAAACAGGAACAAAATCACAAAAAACCCCTTGGCGTATGATACCAATTGTTATCCCAAAAACTAATCCATATCACAATTAATACGCAATACCAAATAAGTAAAAAGTAGAAAAAGTAGAGAGAGAAACAAAAGATGGAAGATTAGATTAGAGAGAAAGAGAGGAGTGGTGGATGATTACACACACATACAAGTGTAT
>BQNB010184798.1:0-12276 GCA_026074375.1 Tanacetum coccineum
CACAAAAAACCGATTTAATGCACAAACGTTTTTTTTAATAAATTTTTTTCGGCAAAACTATCCACTTTTAGAAAAACTTACTTTACAACTTTTTCATGCACCAACATACACGATCTTGTGGAATTTTTGCCGAATTTTTTTGAGAACTTTTAAAAAATATATATATTTTTATCCTTCTCACGAATATTTGTCTTTTTATTTGATCTTTATCCAATTGATTATAAACCGTAATATTCTCAGGTCTCTCTACCAATAAAACATAACCCTAAAAACGTCGTATAATTAAAGCAAAATGTAACATCACAACCAAAAACAAATTTATTTTTTGGCATAAATTGACGTAAATAAACGTTGTGCATGTGTGTAATAGTATAGTTGTTATGATTATAGATTGTTTGCTTCTCATGGGTCACGAATTATAGCCCATTACATATATGTTTTTGTCTAATTTTTATTTATCAACTAATTATACTATTAATTTAATATGTCATAATCTGATATAACTAGTTTGTTTTTTTGTTTTACAAATTTCTTTCAGTTTGGATGGCTCACTCATAAGAAATACGGTGTGTGATAAAGATGATCAACGAACGCACTTGTGTTTTTAAAAGTAGTGCAATATTATCTCGAAAGGCGTGCACATATGTTTTAGAAAGACGTGCACATATGTTTTGAGAAGATGTGCCCATATGTTTTAATAAATTTGATAATACTTTTGTTTTTGAATCGTAGTTTATTTAATATATCAATATTTGTGTATGTTATTTATATTCTTGGTTTGTTATCAATTTAGAGGTCATATGTATAACGGATATGCTTTTGGTTTTAAAATTTAAAATTTAAAGAATATACACTGAAAACATATTTGCAATTAGCATCCTAAGCAAAACAAGTTTCATGACGAAACAATTATACGCAAGAAACGTATATAAATTTACAATATTTTAAAAAACACACATGCACCAATTTTTTTTTGAAAATATATATTTTGAAAAAAAATATTAAAAAATAATAATGTTATAAGTATTTCTGAAAATTAAGGGCCATAACAAACGTCTTTTATTAAAAAAATTCAAAAAAAAAGTTAAAATGTGTTTTACGATTATGCTCTTTTGAATTAAATAAAAAAAATACTAAATCCTTATTGGTCCAAAATGATTTTGTAAGTTTTGTACAAAAGTATGATTCTGCATTAAACGTGTCCCTTTCTATATGTTCAAAAATACAAGCATTAATATATATATATATATATATATATATATATATATATATATATATATATATATATCATTTGCAATCGAAAACGCCGTGGTTTTATGGCGAGGTGGAAATAATGTTGGATACCCACCCAAAACGCATAAAACAGCGGTCCTCAAGTTAAAAGAAAAAAGAACAGTTCGCCATTCGGAACAAAGTAAAATGAAATCTAAAATGTCTTTAGTGAATCAAACTATTGACTGTTTAGTCGGTCTTTTTTATTATATTCATAACTGTGTATTTATCATAAATATATAAAAGACACATATTGTACCGATTTTCATTCGCTGAGCGCGCAAATAAACCTACTTGAGTCAGAAAGATTTTCGAATTACGAACAAAAACGAGCCAATATGTGGAAATGCTTATGACTATACGTACGATTTTATTAAAAATGTTTGAAGTTTAAGTTTAATATATATATGTGTATTTATATATATAGTATAGATATTATATATATGCTCGCTATATGGAAGGGGGATCAAGTGGAAGAATAAATATAATGAGAGAATTTCTAGCCACGCATTTTAAATAGGTAGGAAGAATTTTTAAGGGGGAGAATGCATGCATTTTTATCAGGGGCATCTGAAATGTGTGGTTGTGGTTTCTTTTAAAAAACCAATTTTTTGTCTGAAAAAATTAGGGCATCTGTTTGGTTTTTTTAGGGCATCTGTTTGGTTTTCTGAGTTTTCTAGGTTTTCTAGCAAAATATGGTTTTCCCTATATATATATATATATATATATATATATAAACTTTCAAAACACACCCTAAACTTCCTAATAACTTTAAAATAAATGAGAAGGGTCAGAAACGTATAAATGTATGAAAGTTTGAATTATATAAATAACCTATACTTTTTTGCCATCTACGACTGTATTTAAAAACAAAATTCGCATTCATATTTATATTTATATACATACTAAAAGTCGTTCGCTGGGCCAAAAATCCAAGCCACTTCGTTTTGGTCTTTCAAGCCCCGTTAACGTTTATAAACTTTAATAAGTAAATACATTTACTATATGATTTCAGTTAAATGTCATACTATATAAATATGTTCAAATTCCGTGGTTGTTAAATTATGCTCAGTGAATAAAATACATGCATTGAATACAAGTCAGCCTCGCCGCAGCGCGCGGGCACATTTCCAGTCTGTGGAAACTAGAAATGAGGGTTGAATAGTTTACAAGTTCGCTTTATCTTTTAAAAGTTTGCTTTCAAAATACTTAGATTCGAGTTGTATGTTTAATCAATCAACAATATGAACTAGCAATATAACAATCTAAGCTAAAACTAAATAACAATAACAATAATATAAAGAGATAAGGAAAAGAACAATCAAACCAAGACGCCAAGATTTTATAGTGGTTCGGCTATGAAGCACCTCTTCGCCCTACTCCACTCCCCGAGTATCCTACTCGAGATTTCACTATGTCAACAAGCTCCCTTCAGGCGGAGAAAACCGTTTACACGTCGCTTACGTTATTTTCCGACACTAAGCTAAATGTTGAGTCCTAATCTTAGCTAGAACCAATCTACACTTCACAATCACTACACAATCACAAGATCTACACTATCGGATTTACACACTATCCGAATCACACACTATCCGAATCACACAAATACACAAGATAATTACAATAGAGATTTGGTACTTAGAAGAAGAGATGAGAGATCACTAAATAACAATTCGTTTCTTGGCGAATACTAATGTTCTTATCTTGCACTTAAATGAGAAAAAGAGATTAGATCACTTAAAACAAGATCTAAGAATGTTAGTGATCAAGAGATTTAAAGAGAGAAATAATTTTTTTAGAGAGAAAGTTATCTGAAAATTTCGTACTAAGAGGTATATTTTTCTGCTGGGAATGGAGCAGGAAAACCCAACGGCCACTGGGGGCGGTCTCGGCGGTCCCAAATATATCTAGGGGCCGCCCAGTAGACTACGCTTCTGTTTTTGTCTTTTTGTGGGGAAGGTTGTTTCTGGTATGGAAGCTTCTATTTTAGGAGGAAAACCATATTCAAATTTTATTATTTAAATAAACCATTTCTTTTATTTAAAAATATTTATGTATTTTTATTTTGTAAAATTACTTTTGTGAAAATGTAATGGTTAAGAAAAAATATTTTTTTGATCACTAATCATGTTTAATGATTTGTTTGTTCATACCTTAAGTTAATCTTAGAAATGGAATTTTACGATTAATAATTTGTAAACGTTTATTTTTATTGTAAACGTTTTTACATTTTGTTATTATCAAAACGTTGAGAGGTCGAAAAATATAAATAACGTTTTTAGACATTATTTGTATTAACAATCTCCCTCTTTTTGATGATGACAAAATATAAACTCATTTTGTATAAAATTAAAGGTTTCAAATTAGTAATGAGTTTTCATTCCATTTCTCCCCCTTTTTGTCAAATTCAAAAAGGATGATCGTCGAATTGTTGTCAAAAGAAAGAAGTCAAAGATATCAAGACTCCCCCTTGATGTATTCTCCTCCTCGTTTGGGGCACCAAGGGATCGATCTTACAAAAATTGTTTGCTACAAAATAAAATTAGAGGTACAAGTGCAAGACAATATATTATCAACTAGTAGTACTCATAGCAATTCATGCAAGTTAAATCATAAAGTGGCTTCATTCATTACTTAATAAGCTCATACAAGAAGCATTGATTGCAATGAAAATAGAACTAAGACTTAACAAAGAAACATTCATTCATACATTACATCACAATCTAAACATACTACATAAGGTAGATAAAGTTAACATGACATAAGTCCTAGACGATCCTTGATTCATAGGAAATAACTTTGAGCAAAAGGGTTAGGGTGACCAATTATGAGGTGATATGACCTAGTTTTCAAGGGTGAGGTGGAGAGAGTGAATTCATGGTGGAGGTGAGAAGATACTCAATGTGAGCAAACATTAGGTTCATCTCATCCCTAAGTGAAAAGATAAGATTATGGTTGTGAAAGCAAGAAAGACAAGTTAACTTATGATAGTCATGATAGTTGAAGTAAATGGGATGACCCATGAGAGGTGGTTGAGGTGGTAGTTGTGGTGAAGGTGGTGATGGAGTATCAAGAATGTGATCAAGAGGAGTGATTGGTGACAAAGAAAGTGTGATATCCAAAGAAGGATGACTTTGAAGTGGTTGAGGGTTTGAAGGTCTAGGAGGAACATCCGAGATGTTGTCAAGCAAAGGGTTCAAAGGTTGAGGAGAAGTTGGTTCATTTAATGATGGTGGTGAAATTTGAAGTTTTGATTGAAAAGAAGACGTGTTCTCTTGGCTTGATGAGGTTTGATTGGTTGATGGAGTTTTTGATGGTGCATTTGGAGGAGTTGGAGATGAAGAAGTTGTTGTAGGAGAAGGTGTGGTGGTGACATCTTCATCACTAGAAATGTTAACAAATAGTTGTCTAGGAGGGATTATGGTTAGTTTGATTTTCTTGGAAGGGTTAGAAGAAGAAGCTTGAGTGGAATTCATGGTAGAATGGTTTGAGGAAGATGAAGATGGTAAGAAGAGTGGGAAGGGTGGCTTATTTAATTAGAAAGAAAGGATAGGATCAAAGTAGAAAAGCATGAGGATTAAGAGGATAGATTACAAAAGCGGTTTAGCAAAATGCAGAAAGTTTAGTTGGGCCTAAGAGAGAATAATCAACTACATAGAAAATCAGGTAGTCACGGTAAAATTTCCGTGACTTTTGATGGAGGTCCCATAATTACATGGCGGTCCTAGATATATTAGGGGGCCTCCAAGTATTTATGGGGGCCATTTTCTTGAGGAGCAAAAAAAATTCCAGTTTTTCAAATTTTGTAAAATATGTCCAGAAAAGGTTTCCTAAAGACACCCTTTTGTAGTCAATCCTATTTTACCAGGGATCATCTAACATCAAGCAATCAAATTCACAAAATTTATTATCCTAGATTTTATCAAGGACGCACATATAGGTATATGAACTAAGAGATAATCATGCATAATATAGGTAGCCATATTGTATCAGTGTGCATGCATGAATAATGACCAAGAAATGTTATACATGAACTAGAGTAAACTAGATGATAGTCAAAGTAATTGTACATAGCAATAATAATAATAGTACGTATGTCTTAGCATATTAGTAGGATGTAGAAATATTTCAAACATGTGTTGAGGTATCCACATCATCGCTAGTAACTTCTTCAGATGATATAGAGATGATTGCTTGAAGATCTTAGATAACCCAGGTGTTCGATGTATGGCCAATACAGTATATACTTTGATTTTAAAGACGAGGATTTGATTTTTGAAAAGGTATCATAAATAGACGATATTAGAATCATTTCATATGCAATGGAGAGTTTGGTTGATTTTTTAATTTTACAACATCGTTTTGGTTAGAACATATAGCGATGATAAAGGGGTACTTGTTAAAATACAATACCACAATGTGACACTGATGACCGGAAAGAAAAGGTTGGAGTTATTTATGAATGCCAAAGGCTTTTTCATTAGAATGATTTTAATCCAAGATCTCAAATCATGACGAAGTTTCTTTCTTTGTGAGAATTTTGTAATTGACAAATGGTTTTGCTCAGTAGTTTGTATAGATTGAATTATTTTCATGGTGGTTGGAATGTGTGTTTGGTAAGGAGTGTTGGATTCTTGATTAGTTCTCAAAGAATCAAGGGATGAATCTTCATAGTAAGAACATTCTCCTTCACATGGAATGGAGAAAATTGAGGCAAATGACTCGAGTAAGAGTTTAAATGTTCTTTTTAATGCCCAAAATTTTAAAAAGATATTTTGATCATTGTCTCTAGTAATTTCTATTAAAGAATAAAATTCAAGCAGAAATCTTGGACAAATCCCTTCGTGGAGTTCATATATATTTAGTAGTTTGATGATTTGAAACATGATTTGAATATTATCATATTTAGTAGATTCAAAAGATACTGGACGACCTTCATGAATTGATCTACACTCTAGGTTTCGAATGAAGGTTTTAAGTTATTAGGAAGATAGTTTTCATTTGAGATTGTTGGAACGTATGATTTGGTGTACCGTAGTTCTTCTTCTGTCCAACGGTCAATTCAATCTAACAAAAAGAGTGCCAAATTTTAGTAAGGTTTCCTCATTGAAAGTAGGTGCATCATCGTTTGTGCTTAATTGTCACAATGTTAGTAACGATAACCTCGACCTAAAATTAACAACTAAAGTTAATCCAAACGCTCCATAATTTTGATTATGCTCATCCAAACATGTCGAAAAATTACATATGAATTAATGTAACTTGACGCTTTGTTCCCTTAGAACATTATGTCAAGTGTTTTAAAAACGTTTTAAAGTTTGTATTAAACAATGTAAGCAACAATTTTTATTATGTTCCTAACGTGAGTGATTTGAAAATAAATTAGGGTTTTGGCTTGAAATCAATTTTTTGACAAACTCGCTATTGTATGCAAATCCTATATCTAAGGGAAGCATATTAGTTATACATTGTATCCTAGTAGTCCTAATTGTTCAAAATTGAAAGAAAAATGAAAAATCCCCAATTTTAATTTTTGTGTTCATTATGAACCCTAGACTCAAATTGAAAGAAAATAGATGAAATGACTTACAATTGATGATGTTAATGATGTTAGGAATGAATGTATGTGTTATTCTATCATCAATTTAAGTTTGATGTTCGATTTTGAATTGTTTTGTGGTTGATTTTTTGTTTTCGTCGCTACATACAAAAGAGAGGGGTGTTTTTTGTTTTTACGTATAGAAAATTATGAGACTAAAGTATAACAAATATGGTGACTTCCCTGGTGGAGGTCCCATATCGGATAAGGGGGGCCGCTCAAAAAAACTTTAGAGGCCGCCTGTGGATATGGGGGCCCGCCCTCACGAGGGAAATTGGACTAAGTTTTTTGACAAAATTTTACAAAGAGTAGTGACCGTTATTAATTTGCATATCGCGAATTAAAAATGTCCTAACTAGCTTCGATGAAGCAGTTAAATTGTCACTACGCGAAATTGGAATACGGACCTAGAATTTGAGACATAAAAAATAGAAGCGGACTAATACGATTTATGAAATGAGGTTTTCATCATTCCCTAAAACCAAGACATAGATAGTTAACGATTCACGATTAAGGTTTTTTCGAAAAATTACGGCGATGTGTCGACGGAAGCGACACTTTTCGATGGAGATAAGTCCTTCGGACATTATCACGAAGAATGGTGGTACAAATTTCTATATGTTTGGTTCGAGAATTGTTGCATCCGTGTTTTGCTAAGCTTCAATCACGCCTTATTTGTCCCGCACATGACAGAACGTCGTAGTAGATAAGATCTTTTTTAATCCATAGTGCTTGTTGACAAGCCTTTCCGGCTTTTTTTTATTTTTTGTTATGTATTCGGCTTCGGTAGTGGATATAGCAAGAGCGGTTTGTTTCTTCGAGAACCAAGATGTCAAACAACATCCCACGAACGTAAAAATACCGCTAGTGCTCTTTCGGTCCACATAATCTCCCTCATGATCAGAGTCGGCATATACTACGGTTTCTATGTTGGCCCCCTTAGGATACCATAATCCTAATTGCGTAGTGCCTTTAATGTATCAAAAGATACGCTTAACCGCTTCAAGGTGAGAGGTTTTGGGAGCCTCTTGAAGCTGGGCAAAAGCAGACACTAAACATGAATCTGGCCTACTTGCCGTTAGGTATAATAAACTACCTATCATGCCTCGATACTTGGTACTATCTACCGACTCACACTCTTCGTCCTTGAATTTTGGCTTAATTGTATATTAAAAATTACCCGGGATTTTTTGCCACTGAAAAGCCAATAAAATCCAAAAGAATAGAAAAAGTGGTGCTTTTTTGTGTTTTAATTGTGGCAGGGAAAGGATAAAAAGGACAAAAAGAAGCAAAAACAGTCAAAAACCGACAAGGGAACGAATAGACAAGAACACGAGTGGAAGAATCAGCCAAGAACAAAGCCGGATCAGCCCGACACAGAAAGAAAGAAGTCCAAGACCACCAATTTGAAAGTCAAAGGACTGAAAGTGACAAGTTCTCAAAGTCTCAAGGGCTTATTTGAAGTTTTAAAGTCAAAGGGACCAAAGTTGCCAAGAGTGGAAAAGAGATTTATAAAAGAAGAAAAAGAAGAGGAAAACACAAAGGACAGAGTTTTGCCACTTTAGAAACTCTTTATAACTCTAAAAGGCAGAAGCAATCACGAGAACTATAGTGGCCAACTTCTATATGTTACAAACAGACAACGCATTTCCCGTAACTACCCCTAACCACCACAACAACCTTTCCCGCCAAAATCACCCACAAACCCAACTTCGAGAATCCACCCCTCTCCTCTATAAATGCCCAAGCTTGTTCAAACCCACTCTCCAATCATAAACGCCCACGTGGCAACACCTTATTGGTTCTGACACCTCATCTCCCTCATCCAACGGCTAGGAATTGTCCAAGAGTGATCAACGATTGAGATTGATTGGAAGTTTCAAGAATTCTTCCCTCCTCTCTCCCAATTCTCTATAAATAGCACACATAGGTCTCATTTTTCAGTGGTTGTTTTTTGTTTTAAACTTTTACTTTGTAATTTCCCGTTTTTAAGCAACTTTATTTTCACTTTAAGCAAATAAGCTTTTAAGCTCTTGTACTCTTTCTTTTCAACTTGTACTCTACAATTCTAGTGATATTAACTCATTTTACAAGTATTTGGTTACTTTGATTTCATATTCAAGTCGAATTTAGCAGATAAGCTCTTAATAAGCTCAATTGAGCTTATTACTTTTCATAAGCTCAATTTTAGTCAAACATTGTTTCTTAAACATTCATTAACTCATTGTCACTCATTTACATCAAAAGAATGATTACTTAAGAAGATTTGAGTTCATTTTGGAAGTTCAAGGAGTAATAAGCATTTAACAGCTTATTAAGCTTGTTGCTTAAGGTTTAGAGGCAAGGTGCCACTTAGGAGCTTAATTTGAGGTCACTCACTCTACAAGAGTGACCTCTTGTCGTGCAATAGACTCCAGTAACTCTCAGGTTTTGTGTTTTTTTATTTTTTTTTTTTTTTTTTTTTATTTTTTTTTTTTTTTTTTTTTTTTTTTTTTTTTTTTTTTTTTTTTTTTTTTTTTTTTATTTTTTGTTTTTTTTATTTTTTTTTTTTTTTGTTATTTTTTTATTTTTTTTTTTTGTTTTTTTTTTTTTTTTTTTTTTTTTTTTTTTTTTTTTTTTTTTTTTTTTTTTGTTTGGTTATTTTTTTTTTTTTTTTTTTTTTTTTTTTTTTTTTTTTTTTTTTTTTTTTTTTTTTTTTTTTTTTTTATTTTATTTTTATATTTTTTTTTTTTTTATTTTTTTTTTTTATTTTTTTTTTTTTTTTTTTTTTTTGTTTTTTTTTTTTTTTTTGTTTTTTTTTTTTTTTTTTTTTTATTTTTTTTTTTTTTTTTTTTTTTTTTTTTTTTTTTTTTTTTAAAATTTCTTAAATTCTCAATTTAGCTTAAAATTTTAGCTTATTCAATTGCTTATTTCTATTCACTATTGTTTCATTATCTTCAAATATGTTGTTTAGACTTAATTCCTAGCTGTTTTTTTAGTTCTGTTGATAATTTCATCAAATAAGCTCTAAATAAGCTCATTTGAGCTTATTTACTTTTCATAAGCTCAAACCTAGTCAAATTTAGTTCATAATCATTCCTTTACTCTTTTAATTACATTTGTTGTCAAAGCATGATCACTTGAGTTGTGTTGTGTTCATTGTGGAAGATCAAGGGAGGAATAAGCTCTTAGAAGCTTATTAAGCTTCTAAGCTGGTTTAGAGGCTAAGGTAGCCGTTAGGGATTGAATTAAGGCTACTCATTCAGAAAGAGTAGCCTAAGTAGCCTGAGACTACAAAATCAAGGTTTCATTGCTCTTACCTCATTTCAGCTTAATTTCAGTTTAAAATTTGCTTATTGCTTTTCATTTGTGTTCATGAATGCTTGATTATGCTTGATTAGTTGTTCTTTCTATCTGTTTTGAGTTTTGATTGTTTAGATATTATTAAGATCTTACATTTCTAAAAAACTGTCATTTAGTGTTTATAGCTACATAGAGTAACTAGCTAAATCCTACAAATAAGCTAGTACTTTTAGTTCTAAAATAGTTTAAGTAGGTCAATCTAAATAGAAGTAGATAAAAAGTTTCAGCTATTTCAGTTTTAAAATAGATTTTAAGATCAAATTAGCTTTGACAGTTTCAATAAGGTAGTGTTTGGTTTAAGCTTTCTTTGACTCTTAAAGTCAAAGAAATACTGTCAAATCTTTTTACATAGATGTATTAGTTCTTAATATCAAGGTTAAAACAAGTTTTAGAAGTTAGAGTTTAGTTTTACAAAGGTTAGAGTGTTAAAACTTCTCATTTGCACCAGGGCAGTTTCCTTGATCAAGTAGTTTGAGTGTTCAATTGTTCAAAGCATCTTAGGTTTCAAATATGATAATGCATACTTAGATACATCTAGTGAAGTGAGTTTATGAGGCTTTAGGTTAAGGAACTTAGCCTGCATTCATTTCTTTGGTCAATTGCATCAGCAACAACAGTATTAACTGTTGTTGCTCAGTCATTTACTAGAGGTCTTCTAGAATGCTTAAGTAGAAATTAGAATCTAGTTTTAAGCATTTTAAATTTACTCCACCAGCTTAGCATAAGTAGTATCTTAAGTTTCATTTTCAAGCTTTTATACTAGCTTAATTCTCCTATTAAACAGTAGCATAGCAGCATAGTTAGATTGGAGCTTATTTCATTTAGAAATTTCATTTCTAGTTGTAATCTTTAAAAACCTTTTATCTAGGCTTATTCATAGTATAAAGTTTAGTTTAATTCTAGAAATTCAGTTCCTTAGGTTTAGTATTGAGTTGTTTAGCTTATTGATAAAAAGCTTGTTTCAGTTTAAGCAAAAACTTGCACATTTTTAGATTAATTTTCTTGCAAATTTTGTTAAAGCTTGGTTAATTTTAGTTTAGACAGCTCTTACACTCATCTTAAGCTACAATAAGCTTGTTTTGTTTTTAAATTTCATCAAGTAATAAGCCATAAATAAGCCAAAATCTAAAAAGCTTATTAAACCTTTAGTTTCTGTGACAGTCACCAACTTGCTTATTTTCTAGCTTATCCTGTTGTTAAAAGCCCAAAGTGTCTTTGTTAAAGTTGTTAGGAATAAGCTAGTCTATAAGTTTGTAGTTTTAAGTTTTTTCTGAATCTCACTTTTTAATAAGCCAAAAATAAGCCACAAGCGTAGGGTTTATTTTGTACCTTTCTCAAAGTCTAGGGGCACCCGTTTCTTCTAAAGTGTAAATTTACTATAGTTAGCCCGCCTACCCTCTACTTTCCTTTTTAACACTTTTTACCCTGTCTTTCCTAGTTAAATAAAAAAGAATTAATATTTTTGTAATTAGTTTTATAAAATTAGGTTTAGGTTTTAATAAATCAAATTAGTGTCTCAATTAGTTGATATAATTTAGGGCTTTTTGTTCTAATAAATTTCTGCACTATTTTAGTATCTTAAAACCATTTTTCTAAATTTTTCTCATTTGATTTGTATTTTCTAGGAATTAAAATAGACTTTAGTGATTTACTTTTTCTTAGAAAAATCATAAAAAATAGAAAAATAGTTGAAAAATTAAAATTCTTTTTGCATTAATTTTCTTTTTAAATCTAGTATTTTTGAAAAATAAAAGAAAAATTTTAGTGTTAATTTTTAGAAAAAGTTTATTTTTGATTAATTCATTAAACTTTAGAAATTCATAAAAAATTCAAAAATAGTTAAAAAATTCTAATTCTTTTTCCTAAAATTTTCATTTTAAATTTGTGATTTTTAGGTATAAAATTTGTTAAAAGTTGTGCCTTAGATTTTAAATTTCAGTTTTAGCTCGCATTTTTACGTTTTTTGTGCATTTAAATTTCGTACTATTTCATTGTTTTTAGTTTGTGCTATTATATTTTGTAGTGTAATCAAAAGTTTAAAAATCCCTTACCATTCTTAACTC
>BQNB010184799.1:0-12276 GCA_026074375.1 Tanacetum coccineum
TAATAAGCCGAAATGAAATAAGCCGAAACAAACATAATTTATACTAGTACAAATTATGAAACTTAAAATGAATATTATAGAAAACAAAGAAAGCAAAAACCTGAAAAACAGGAGTGAATAATGGATGTAAACAAATAGGGCAATCCAAAACATCAGGAGGATCGATTTTTATAAACACTGATCGATTTTTATTAATTAATTCATCATCATCAGCCACAACCCATGACCGAACTGGTCTTTGAGATGGTTGTACGGACAATGCTCTTCGTCGTCGTCTGTAAATCACTGGACCAAATTCTTCTTCTTCTTCTTCTTCTTCAACACTACCCATTTAACTTAATTTAATTGCAGGGTTTTCTGTTTTACAAACTGTTTGTTTCTTCCTTTTTCTTCCTTAAACACTGTTTTTTTCAATACCACCCGCGTAATGCGGGGGTAGCATGTGACTATATTTTTCTGTGAGTAAATGTTATCCGATTAAACGTTTTTCTAACAATAATTATACAAATAAATATTAATTAAAATTAAAATAGGCAATAACAATGCAAATAATTTTATATCCACTATTATTTAAACACACGGCCATCAACACCACCACCACAAACCGAAATATCTGACACAACCATGCGAATCTAAATGGTGTGGTTATTTAGTGGTTTCAATCGGTTGTGTTTAGGTGTTCTGATGATGTTTAAGTGGTTGGTTGGTGTTGTTAAAACTGAATCTTGATAACACCGGTGCTAAATCATTTGGTGTTTTGTTTGGGTTTATAAATTTGACCTGTTTTGAGTTGATGGGTTCGTTGGTAAATCGTTGTCCTTTTTCTGGTGCTTTTATTTTTCGAATCTTGATTATTGGTGATGGTGGTTGTTGTACCGGCGCCAAGGGATTTTTTACACAGTGTGTGAAAGCATATTTCTGGAGAGATGGTTTTGTTTTTTTAGTTTTGAGAGAGCGGTGTAATTGAGCTTATATATCTATACTACTTTATAATGGAGATTTCACCTACTCTTGAAAAGAGTAGGAATTGAAAAGTAGAAATCTATTTAAGGAAATCTGTCAAAGCCATAAAAAACGTTTTCAACCATTTCATATAATTTGCCAAAACGTTTTCAACACATTAAAAAACGTTTTCAACCATGTTAATTGTAAATTTCATTTTTCATTAATGGTGATTGTTAATTTGAATTGTAATTGTAAATTTCATTTAATGCTAATTGTATAGCCTCATGCCTATATAAATCCATTATACCCATGACACAATTCTCATTCACTCAATTCTCATTCACTCCTCTCTCTTCTCTAACCACCGTCGGCTGCCCCCCACCACCATCGGTTGCCGCCCCACCGCCGCCGGCTGCCGCCGCTCGCCACCGTCGCTAAAATGTTTTTAGGTACTTTTTAATATTTTAATAGAATTATATGATTTGGCATGTTTTGAGGGTTTTTTGTTATATATTTTGAAGGTTTATGTTTTCAAATGTTTTTTTATAGATGGAACGAGTGTTATGATAATGAAGATGAACTACAATCATTTAGGCATAAGGCACGACAACAAGATAAAGTATACGATGAACGTGAAGAAAGCTGTTGGATTCTGCATCTTTGCACCGGTATATTCTATCTGAAAGGTCATGAAGGGGTGATGAATGAAGTTCCTGATGGTGCTGCAATCTTTGCATCCAGTTATTGGCTTAGGAACAGCGACATGTATCGAGTTTAATTACTCTTATCAATATTTTAGGACGACAATAAACGTTACATTTAAAAGATACATTTTTACGTGTGTATGGTACTCGTGTTATGTAACTTTTATAGACTAACATTTAAAAGATACATTTTAGTCTATACATAATTATTCTAGGCGTGTCATATTTTAGTATGTTTATTTTAGACGTGTTATATTTTTGGCATGATTAGATTTTCATTAATCTCTATTAGCTGGATCCTTAGATGTAGCATTAGTCTTGAGCTCAAGTCTTATCTATCTATATCTATACTTCTATACTACATTATAAAGCATTTTTCACACATTCTTGAAAAGAGTAGGATGTTGAAAGTTGAAAAATATACAAGCCTTGAAAACTAAATGTACAAGTCTTGAAAACTAAGAATCTTGACATTAAATGTGTGACGAAAAACTTAGAAATGTACAAGTTTTGGAAACTAAATGTACAAGCCTTAGAAACTAATAATCTTGACATTAAATGTGATTGGTAAAATTTGATGACTTGACAAAAATATCTTGGCCGGATTTAATGACATTAAATGTGTGATTGGTAACTGATTTGTAATATGGAATTCTTTGTGGCTTATAAATACAAGTTGACCCGTTTTTGAAAAACTTTGAAATGTACAAGTTTTGGAAACTAAATGTACAAGCCTTAGAAACTAATAATCTTGACATTAAATGTGATTGGTAAAATTTGATGACTTGACAAAAATATCTTGGCCGGATTTAATGACATTAAATGTGTGATTGGTAACTGATTTGTAATATGGAATTCTTTGTGGCTTATAAATACAAGTTGACCCGTTTTTGAAAAACTTTGAAATGTACAATTTTGGAAACTAAATGTACTTAGAAACTAATAATCTTGACATTAAATGTGATTGGTAAAATTTGATGACTTGACAAAAATATCTTGGTTCGGTTCGGCTGAATTCTAGTTCGGTTCGGTTCTGTTTTCATGTTGACCCAAAAAAAAATTAACCGAACTAACCGAACCGAATAACCCGATAACCAAACCGATCAACACCCCTACCTCTAACAAAAGAACAAGACCAAGTTAGGATCCAAAGAAATCAAATGACTTTCCTAGGATGTTGATCGGTTGGGTTAGTTTGGGTTAAATTTTTTTTGGTCAACCCGAAAATTGAACCGAACCAAAAACCGAAATTTTTTGAAGTCAACCGGTAAATCGAACCGAAAACCGAAATTAAAAAAATAACTACATAGATATTTAGCATAAAAAAAGGGTTTTTAGATAGATAGGTAACCAAGCTATCAACTTTTGTTCGCCTAAGTTACTAAACTCTTTTTTTGTTCATTTGGGTTACTGGACTATCAAAACCGGTTAAATTTGGTATCGAACTATCGGTTACCGGTTGCTAGTGTTAATTCCCGGTTACATTGCCAGCGTGGCATTTGACTTTTGATACAAATAAGTTACTGAACTTTACGAATTTGTTCACCTAAGTTACTAAACTTTGCCAATTTTTACACACATTTTTATACACATTTTTATCTACACATTTTTATACACACATTTTTATAAACACATTTTCATACACACATTTTTTATATACACATTTTTATACACGGTTTTATTACACATCTTTTTATACACACATTTTTATACACACGTTTTTATACACAAATTCTTGTACATATTTTTATACACAATTTTATACACGGTTTTATAAAGAAAGCATTTGCAGAAACTAAAAGGACCAAAGTGTAACTTATAGAAAGTTTAGGGGTTTATGTTGTAACTTTAGAAGATAGTTAGTTAGAGTCAGTTTTTATCTTTTCCTGCTAATTTCTTGCAAAAGAACATAAAAGGAGGAGCGCTGCTCGGGGAGTAGCACCCGTATGGCTAGATTTTCAGTTCAATGAAATCACTTTCACTGTATGTTTTTCTCTCAATTCATCATTGTCAACAGTTTTATACACACATTTTTGTACACACAATTTTATACACGGTTTTATAAACACGTTTTTATACACATTTTTATACACGTTTTTACACATATTTTTATACACACATACAAGGTTTTATATACACGTTTTTATACACATTTTTATACACATTTTATACACGATTTTATATACGTTTTTATACACACATTTTTATACACAAATTTTTATACACACATTTTTATACACTGTTTTATACACACAAAAAGCTGTATAAAAACGTGTGCATAAAAACGTGTAAAAAATGTGTGTATAAAAACGCGTGCATAAAAACGTGTAAAACGTGTGCATAAAAAATATATATAAAATTGTGTGTATAAAAATATATAAAATTGTGTGCATTAAAATATAAAAATGTATAAAATATATATATAAAATTGTGTGTATAAAAAAGTGTAAAAAAATTTGTGTATAAAAACATGTATACAATGTGTGTATAAAAGCGTGTATAAAAAAGTGCGTATAAAAATGCATATAAAAACATGGATAAAAACGTGTATAAAAACATGTATTTTCTAGAGGTATTTTTAGATGAACAAAACAACAAAGTTTAGTAACTTAAGCGAACAAATTCGCAAAGTTGAGTAACATACATGTCAAATAACCTGATAAGTTTCTGAGTTGGATAATTGGGCCCACAAAAGGGTTAATACACAAAAATGTTACTAAAGTTTGCCCAAATGTTCACCTAAGTTACTAAAGTTTTTTTCGTTACAAAAAGGTTACTCATGTTTACTCAAGTATACGGGTGAATTTTTTTAAGGGTAAATAAACCAAATAATAAGCCTCTTTGTAAAGGTTCGGTAACCCAAAAAATAAATCTGTATACTTGAGTAACCTCTTTGTAACTGTTTTAAAGGTTCAGTAACCCAAATGATAAATCCATATACTTGAGTAACCTATTTGTAACGAAAAAAACTTTAGTAACCTAGGTGAACATTTTGACAAACTTTAGTAACATATTTGTGTATTAACCCGCCCACAAAAAGCTGACGTGGAGAAGGTCAAAACATAATACCCCGGTTGCCAGTATACGAGGTAACCTGAATGAACACACTTTTATTGTTCGGTAACCTTAAAGTCAAACTTCGATAGACTAGTAGCCCAAATGAACAAAAAAAAAGTTTAGTAACTTAGGCGAATAAAAGTTGATAGTTTAGTAACCTGTCTATCTAAAAACCCTAAAAAAATTATTTCAAGCATAAAAAGTGTTTTTTTATATTAGGATAAAAAATTTATAGTATTTTTTTATACATGAATATATAAAAAATATATACATGTATATAAATTCGGTTTTGGGTTCTGATTGTCAAACCCATATCCAACCTGATAACCGAATTTGTAGTTCGGTTTTCGCAAATTCGGTTCGATTCTTAGTTCGGCTCGGTTACTTTCGGTCCGGCTCGGTTTCGGTTTTCAGTTTATTCGGTTATTTCGGTTTTTATGCTCACCCCTAGACTCTCGTTAATATAAACATTTAGTAGCTAGAGGCCTGGAGGTGGCATTTACAAAGAATTTGTTAATAAAATGGCGATTCATGTTTCTCTTTAAACGAAGCGAGTTCAAATGACACGGGTTTGTTTATTTTAGTATACTAATCAATTTTATAATGTAAATTAATTATTGATGATGATGAAATGGATTTGTATTTTAGATTCTTTACTCTTGATGATGATAATGAACTTGGTAAAAATATGTTTCTTTGGATTTTTTTGACTTTGATAATGAATGAAAAAAGATGGTGGTGGGTAGTGATGGTCGGAGATGCACTGTATTAAGAAATAAGATGAGGTGTGAAATAACAAAAATACCCTCAGGTGAGTATCACATGTGGTGACTTAGGGCCCGTTTGGTTTGTAGATGGGTTTAGGATTAGGATTTGGATTCGGATTTGGATTTGAATTTGAGTTTGGGTTTAGATTTGATATAAGAAAGAAAAAATATATTATTAAACTATATAAAATTTTATTTTATAAAATTTTATATACAAAATTGATTATGTTAGAAAGAAAAGTGAGGAAGATGGCCCACTTTAATAAAAAAAGGACAAAAAATAACAGATAGTTGTACTACTTTATTTTGATACCAGGCTTGGTGCATTGGTATGAGATGTATCACTTTTTGATTACTGATTTCCATTACTTGGTCCCACATTGACATACCAAATAGATAATTCATGCTTTCATTCGTCAAATCCATAGTAAATCCACCAACCGAACAGCACCTTAATGAGCGTTACCGAGGTTTGTTAGAGGAAGGGACTAACGATGAATAACCTTTCGTAGTTAGAGACAACCAATACATTTTTCAGTCATAAGACTTAAAACTGTGGACACCGCAAACCACAAAGACAAACAGTGTAATTTGCTCATGTTAAAATAAATGGAATTAAAATATACGTGAAACCCAAACAATAATGATACAACGTGTGGTGTTACGTTAAAGTACCGCGAGTGATATCTCTACCACTTTATAAAGAATTTAGCCAGTTTTATAAAAATATAATTAATTAAAAAATATTTCTTTTTTGGGAAAGTTATAATGTATATGTTTTTATCAATATTGGGGTCAATGTAATTGAAAATTAAGTGTTTATTTTGTAACAGTCCATTTAAGTGTATTAATGTAGTCCATTTGTAACAATCAATTTAAGTGTATTAATGTAGTCCATTTGTAACGGTCCATCTATTTCAACCCACTATGAACCACTATTTAAGTGTATTAAGTGTAAATCATAAACTTAAGGAGTATAATGTCCCAAAAAAGAAATTATTATTACAAACTTTATAGAAGACTTTAATTAATTACCTAAGGGTAAAAATGTCATTATGTCAAAAAGTAAGAAAGAGAAGCAGTAATAAATGCACTTTTTTTAAACTGTGTGTTTTTTGTTGGAGGACAATAATTTTGGGACGGAGGGAGTGAACCACTAAACCCTAAAAAATCATGCATATTTGCAACAAGTTTAGATACCTCATAACAAATAAATTTAATGAAATAAATGTCACTGAGTTACACATCTCATAACTTAATACAAATAATAAATCAAAAACACAGGATAGATGTACGATTGCAGGTGTAAATTGATTAAAATGTACTAAAGTGGTGAGCGTGGTGTGGTGATATTGTTTAATAGATAACCATGAACTTCTTAAATTTCTATGCACTCAATTTAAAGCCAAAATCTAATAAGTATTTTTTGGTTATTTTGGATTGGGGTGTTCACGAGGCGGTTCGGTTCAGTTAGTTGAAAGATTTAAACTATCGGTCGTGGGGCGGGTAATTAATTTTACTATCCGTCGCCGAACCGTACTAGGCGGGTAACCGGACATGCGGAACCCTATAGAAAGAGAAAAAAATATAAAACAGAAAAAAAAAAAAACAGAATAAGTAGCGGTTACCCGCGGTTCGGGTCACGGTTTTTAACCGTTATTATGGACGGTTAAATATAGAGTTTAATAACCGTATAAAAAATTTCATAGTCTAGAACATAACAAATGTATTCTAGTAAAATTAAATGACGTTTGTACTTATAAAAAAGTCATATAAAACTTAAGTATTTCGTTACAATAATTGCATTCAAATATTCATATATAACGTATTAACAAAAAATATTACTCGACGTTATAGATTACGATCACATTAATCAATTTTCACACAATAAAAGTTTTGTTTAGTAAATATATTACAAACAACCAAGTATCTATATGTACCTCTAGTAGTTTATGCAAGTATTGGGTTGGCCATGGCCCATCCCATGACATACATGGCTCCGTCCTTGCATTCAACTACATTGGTGTTACTCCTTCGGCTACTATTAGGACACCATGCCGGGCTAAGTTAAGGGAAGTTGTAGTGGATCTGTTGGTCCAACGGTCCAGACGTTTCCATTTTTTATTAAATAACATAATCTCCACATATATAATAATTCGACAACAACGCCTCACCCAAGCCAACGTGCACTACTTCAAATCATCCGGAAACCATCCCAGAAGCCAATCAATCCCGAGATGAGTAAGTAAAATGCATTAAATTGGGACTTATTCGATTTTATGTTTAATTTTTATCAGCGACTTGCGCCGCATAATTTGGCTATTCGCACATGAATATGAAAAAAATACAGGAAAAGTATGACCTTAGTCCGCAGCCTGCAAATACCGCCTCGAAGATCCAGACATGGAGAGGCTGAAGATCCAGACCGGTGGAAATCCCTGTTTATTAACAATCTGAATACTAACAAACTATTTTGGTAATCCCCTTACTAATATACCCTTTATAGTTTGAATATACATCTTGCAAATGCAATTCAAGGTTCATGGGTTGTACCGTAAGTGCGAGCAACAGTTTTAAAACGAAAACTCATGTGGTTTTATGTCTGTGAATTAGTCTTATCCTACTTCATCTTTTGGTGTGCGTCTTAAGGTTTGTTTTAACGCATGTATTATGGTGGCTTTGATAGCCTACGTCAGTTTAGACGCCACTAAAAATACTGGAATCAAAAAAAAAATAAGCAGCAAGAAATTAGCACTTCGATATATTATTCATTGACAATCAAGCTACATAAACCTTCCTATACGTCAGATTCAACAAAAAACTAAACTAACCAATCCTAAAAAGCTACCCAACAAAACCAAAAACCACCTTGCTCTCCACTAAGCCGTAAATAGACCAAAAACCACGGAGCTTCCTAAGAAACGACACTTTTTCAGATGTCTTAATTTGGAGTTGCTTAATCATTGTCAACAAGCAGGTGGCTTTCTCCAAATCCCGTCTTTAAATGTCGTTCAAGAAAAGAACAGTTGTAACACCCCAAAAAATGGGTCGCAACGGAAATGTGTTAGGGGGCGTTACTTCATAATACAACAGCACAAGATATAAGGGAACGACCTCTAAATGTGTCGTTTGAAAAAGTAATCTCGTTGATTTCTTTGAAATTGATATAACATTTGTCTCATAATTACATCACAATGAAAAGCTTGAAAATAACCCAACGAGATTTGATCATTTGAATGTAAGTAGAAATCCATAAATGAAATCTTATCAATTATAGACTCCATTGCACATCAAGTAAACCATGCATCTAATTCACCTGAGAAAAACATGCTTAAAAAATGTTGAAATCCAAAGATTTATAAAGTATGTATGACCATTTCAATCCTTTTAATAATCGCCAAAAATGTAAGAGTAAATGTAGAACCGAAAGAGATACAGCATCACATAAATAGTATCTACTGTTGCACTAAGCTCATGACACTGAAGCTCAACATCTATGTATGCAATTTAATGCAAATAAAGGCCCGTGAAGATGTTTAAACCCGTAACATCCAAATTGTTCTGACATGTATGCATTCGTGTTTCAGTACGGTCCGAAAACCTAGTGAGAGCTACAAACCCGAACATGGATGTCAAACCCAAATAGATCTATTTATTAACACTCGCGTCTCGTCCCTCAAACACGGTATCCTCCGTCCAAGAATTTAACAGTTCATGATAATGGCCAATAGTGGGTTTAGCTACTTAGGCAAACCACGAAAACAAGGAAATGATAGCCGAAAAACACTTGTGTCCCAAAAATAAAGTAACCAACATATTCCGTAAAAGCGTTGAGTAACTTAATCCTCATAATTAGAAAGAGGTGTGATATAACTCAAGTATTGAGTTTGTAGTGAGTTATGTAAGCAATATGTAAACGAGTAGATGCAAAGAGTATGCGAACGAAGTATGAAACCAAGGTTGTAATCAACCATGTAATGGTGTTTTGTAAATGAGTTGCGAAACAAGTATGTAAACCAAATGTGCAGAAAGTAAAAATAAAGATATTGTATATGAACACTAAAAGTTTGTTTTCGAGCATGTATTCCTACTCGCCCCTCGAGATTTGTAGAGTAAATTGTAAAAACAAGTGAAAGATGAGGCTATAAACTCACCGTAAGTGAACTGAATTGATTATCTAATTCAAATAAGTGAATCGGGTTCTCGCAATCCGGAATGCAACCTAAATATTATATATGAGGTCGTCTGAGATAATGTAACTTTATATGAATAAAACAACACATGTTAATATAGTTTTACAACCAACCAAACTCTAATAGGTTTTGGTTAAGTCCTTAAAGGTTGAAATAATAATTAAACCGTACTTTGTTAAATAAAAGTATATGTACTCGTACCCGTAAAGAAAGTATTATTTCTCATTTACTAATGCATCATTTGTATAAATATATGATCAAATATTTTTTTTATTGATTACATAATGATATTACATTATTAATTTAATTATTTTATAAAATAATGTATAAAAGTAAAAATAGTGCGCGCGATTTTAAAACCTCATATCTTTATCGTTTTGACTCCGTTTAATACGTTTCTTATGTCCATGTCTTCGTATTAAGAAAATCTATCAAAATATCATATTTATAAAAATTAAACCTCTGATGAACAGTAACATTTACTGTTCATAACAGCTCATAAAAATTGTTTTTATGTATTTAATTATACGTAACTTGTTTAAAGCATAACTTGTTCATTTTAATTCCGTTTCTAGAGTTTCTTACGCCCTTGGATTCGTCATGAAATGTACTATGTTTATAAAACATTAAATTTTACAGATCAGATCTGGGACAGGAAGTTTTTATATAAAATAACTTTTATAAAATCACTTTTATACGATTAATTAACGTAAACTCGTAAATGTCATATCTTCCTCGTTATAAACCCGTTTTTCAAGTTCTTTACATGCTTACGATCCTTGTAACGAGTACTACTTTAATAAATTATAAAATGTATAGGTTATATGTCGAATTCCAACAGTAGGTTATAAAGAGTAATTTGGGTTTTATGATTTATAAAACAAGTTTTATAATTACTTTTATTTAGAAACTTTGCACCATTCTTTTACCAAGTGTTATAACATATCTCTTACATATATTAAGTCCTTTAAAAGTCCATAACACTTGTCCATATGAAATCCATGTCCTCATGATATTTTTATACATAAGTTTATAAATAAAACTTCAACACCATTTAATCTGTAAACTATCCATATAATTTATTTAGTGATTATATTAAGTATGTACCTTTATTTTGAACATTAATTCACCATATACACATTTAAATTCGAATTACATAAGCTTCAAAATACTTTATATATCACAAAAATAAATCTAGGTGGTGTTTAACATATATAACAAGTATGTACACATAAGATAATGAATGAATGAAAATGGAATACTTTAAATAGACCTTATGTAAGATGAGTAGAATGATGAACACAAGATAGAAACCCTAACCAAGCTTCCAAATACAAAACCCTAATCAAGAAAACCCTAAATATGTTTTCTTGATTAATCTTTGTTAAACCCAAATCCAAGCTTGCAATACCCTTGAGTAACCTTAGATATACCTAGAATGAACCCTTGTATGCTTGGAATACTTGGAATAAAATTTATATGAAAACCCTAGCTTATTAATTTTGAGCCGTGGGTTTGAGTTGTGTTGGGAGAGTTTTTGCTTGAAAATTGTTAGTGAATGAGAGGTGTATGATAATTGAATATGGGACTTGCCTTTTGTAGTAACTAGGAAAGTATAATACCACCTTAAACAAAACCTTGGTCTTAAGATGGTTTAGGGTACATGGTGTAAGAGGTGAGGTACAATTGATTTGCCAATTTATGGAGAATTGGAGTTGTAGGTGTACTTGTGTAAGGCTTATGAGTTGTAAAGGTATAAGGTTAGTGGGTTTTGATTTTATTTATGTGTGATAGTGCATGAATCCGGCCTATAGCTTATTTTTGTGAGTAAATGAGTTAGTTTTTGTGTATTGAGTGAAAAAGTGGGTATTTGTTTGAGTATAGATGGGTATTGGTGCTTCGGGTATGCCCGAATGTAATTTATTGCGAAACGTAAGCGTTTTACGTAACCAACAAAAATAAATTATGAAAAGTTATAAATTATACTCCTTATAATCATATAACACTTGCTTGATGTAAACTTTAATTTGTTTGGTGTCTGTTTACGTTAAATGTTGATTTTTAGTTTACGCGATTTAACTATACGATAATAATTAAAAGTAAACGCGCAAAACTCTAAAAATAAATAATGGAATAATTGAAGTCGTAAATGACCTGAAAATAAGAAATGTTACATTCTCCACCCATTAGAAGAGCCTTGTCCCCAAGGCTCAAGTCGCATCACTTGACGAAGGTACGGGTTTAGTGAAAAGATGAAGATACTTCTTTTGAAATTGTTCCTCACGTTCCCATGTGAACTCAGGACCTCTCCTCGAGCTCCATCAAACCTTGAAAATTAGGGTACGGTTTTTCTTTAACCGTTTGACTTCTCGATCCATGATCTCTATGGGTTCCTCCACAAAACGAAGCTTGTCATCCACATGATGTCCTTCCAACAGAACGGCTAATGGTTCATCGGTATAACATTTCTTCAAGTTGGATACATAAAATGTATTGTGAACCCTGCTCAACTCTTGAGGAAGCTCAAGCTTGTAATCAAAGGATCCAACCTTTTCCAGCACCTTGAAAGGTCCAATATATCTAGGGTTTAACTTCCCCCGTTTGACAAAA
>BQNB010184801.1:0-12276 GCA_026074375.1 Tanacetum coccineum
TTGAACTTAAAATGATCAACTATTGATTAGAACTCAAATAAGGACTAACTGTGCAATTTCGATTCACTTTGGAGGGCTAACAGTTGATTTTATAATCAATAAGGACTAACGGTGCAAGTTAGTTTCAAAAACTTTAAACGTGTAGAATTTTTCTGGTTTGAATTAGTTCGGTTCCTAAATGGGTTTTTGACTAGTTCAGTTGCATAAGAACTTTTTACTCGTTCGGGTCTTAAAGAAAAAGACTAGATCGGTGGTCTCGTTCGGTTCCAAAAGAAAACAACTAGATCGGTGGTTTCGTTCGGTGGTCTCGTTCGGTTCCAAAAGAAAACAACTAGATCAATGGTTTAGTTCGATGGTCTCGTTCGGTTCCAAAAGAAAACAACTAGATAGGTGGTTTAGTTCGGTGGTCTCGTTCAGTTCCAAAAGAAAACAACTAGATCGGTTGTCAAAGTGTTTTGGCTAGTTCGGTTCGTAAACAAAATTGACTAGATCGGTTCGACTTGAAATTTTACTAGTTTGGTTCACATAGGCTTGTGACTAGATCGGTTTCTTATATAAAATGACTAGTTTGGGTCTTTTAAAAAAAACTAGATCGGTTCTTTTGCTTGTGACTAGATCAGTGTACTATTGTCCTTGAGTTTGTCTTCAACCGAAATGACAAAAAAAAACACCAATCGTCCTTGTGAAGCTAAAAAAATGGATCTATGACACTCTTTTTTTTTCAAATCGTTTGAACCACAAAAGAGATAAGCCAAAAAAAATAAGCACACGAAAAGACTTCAATAATCAAGCTTGTAGATTTCTTTTTAAGCCAAAAAGAAGTTTGACAAATACTCTAAGTGAAACTCATAAAGGAAAACGTAGTGACTTTTTTCATGACAAACTAAAGAGAAGCAACAAATAAAAAATAGAGAAAGAAATAAGCCGAATAAGCTAGACCAATAAGCACGAATAAGCTCACAAAAAATTACCACAAAAAACACTAAACCCACCCGTGGCGAGTGATACCAAATGTCGGGAACCCAATATCACTTTCACTTCACCATTTGAACAAGAAAAATAAGATGAGAAGATATGAAGAATTTTAGAGAGAAGTTAGAGAGAGAAATAAAGAGAGAAAAAGAGATGGTTGATTAACTTGCAAAAAATACAAATGAGACCAACACCCTCTCCATCCTTGGAGAGGGGTATTTATAGTTAAAACCAAGAGGCTTTCATGCCTTGGTGTTTCTACGGGCCGGGCTTGGGATTACTTGGGCTTTCGCCCGATACACGTGACCGATTAGATTACACAAAGAGCCCGTTTACCCGTCTAGCCTATTACAACGTATAATTAATTAATGACCGAGACCTAATATAATTAATGAACGAACTTCCTTGTTCGACTCAATATTTTGAGGCTAACAATCTCCCCCGAAGTGAGTTCATTGTGACACTCCTTCGTGAGATCAATGAGATTGCTTTTGTCGTTGAGCTCTTGTGATCTTTGTCTCTGTCTACGTTGTAGGCTTGTTCCTTCATGCTTTGTGATCTTTGATCTTTAGCCTTTGTCATTGTCTTTTGACTTTGTCTTTTTCGTCCGAGATCTTTAAATCTTTATCCTTCCGTCTTGATCGTCTTTGCCACCTTGCGATCTTGTGTCTTGACCAACATGCTCATACTTTGCATCATCTTGAAAGCTTGCTAACAATCTCCCTTGATAGACTTGATATCTTTGAAGGAAGATCTTGTATATCAGAGTTTGTGCGGAAGTCTTTGTCTTTAATTCTTGAGCTTTCATGATTCTTGAATCTTGATGCTTATAGTATGTCTTTGTAGTTTGAGCATGAGCATGTGGTAATGAATCCGACTTCAGCTGGAATGAGGCATCACCATCTCCATCTTTATGTATCCTGAAATAAAACAGTTAGCAATAAAGCGGGTGGACGAATATGGCTTTGTCATTCGTCCGGATTTGGTTAGATTAACCTCCGGTTCCGTAGGACCGTTTTACAGTATAAATACTGTACCTGTGATCAGGTAGATTCAAAGAATCTCCTTGACAGGGTTTCCAGCTCAAAGCGTAGGATCTTCTAACACAGATGTATTAGATTTACCATGCTTGCTAGTTCTCATTACCGGAACGTCTCAAAGCAGACAACACGGTAAGAGTGAATCAGATAGTTACTATCTTTCTGATTAAGCCGTCAATTCATTTCCTGGAACAAGTTTGATTCACATTGAATCGCACCATCGTTTCTTTCCAGTTGACACAAGTTTGATTCATATAGAATCTCGCAAGTCACCTACCGCAGTGCTGTTTGATGATGACACTGGAAGGATTTCCATTCGTCATTGTGAATACTAAAGAGTATCACTCTGAATGTTCTGGCAGAATCACAAGGATAATGCGTAGGACTCTTGTTAACAGCTTGTGAACTTATTGGTGTTCAACAAGTGTTAGTAATGGAATGTGTCCTAATGAGATTTATTTATGGATCTCTTGGCTCTAGACTCGATTAGTGCATTACAAACATTTTATCTTATTCTTCCATGTTCTCTATTCGCTCAAGAGGTGAGCCCATACTAAGTGATCATGAATTGTCTTTTCTGGTCCCTTTTGACGTGCGTAAGTTGTTGTCTGGTAGCGCCTATGATAATTTACTCCTCCACTTCTACAAATACTTGAGGCAGCCATCGAGACTATTAATAGAGGAGGATGATAAACGGACTCGTTTCTGAGGTCACAAAATCTCCTCGGGAAGAAAGAAATCTCGGGGATTAAATATTCGTGATAGTGGTAACAATGGAGATGGAGGCAAAATAGTTGGTGGAGCAATAGGAGCTTGTGGTAGAGGAATAGGTAATTCATTACTAGTAGCATCATATGCCTGCATGACCTTCATATATGGATCATCGTGAAAAGGTGAGATGGCTAGCGAGGCCAACAGATACTTAGATAAATCATCTGAAGGATCAGGAGAGGTGTTTCCTGGTGAGGTTGGGAAATAGTCCGGTAAAGCCGGTGTATAGTCAAGAGAGTGTGTAGAGGAAAAAGCATCCTCAACATCGTAATCATATGGGACAATAATAGGGTGGGTGGATGTAAACATAACTGTGTAACAACCCAGTAGAAATAACATAAGTTTTTTATATAATAGTTATGTATCTTTACATACTATTCGGGAAATGTAGTGGCACGGAGGACTTTCTTGGATGGAAAATAGTTATAGTTTAGGATTTAACCTTGTTCTTAATAACTGAGGCTCTTGATACCAATCTGTAACACCACCATATTTGACATATAGCAGCGGAAGCTAAATTAGGGTATTACTTCACGAATCAACAGTCATAATCATAGAAAACGACTCAAAAGAGACGTTTTGGAAAATTTAGTTATAATTCAATATTATATCAGAGTTTTACAAAAAGAGGTCCCAAAGTACATTGAAAACATAAAGTTTGAATGATAACAGGTTTGGACGTCCTCAAGTCCAATGCCACTCCGTGCCATAGATTGCTCAATTACCTGAGATAAACATGCTAAAAGGGTCAACACAACGGTTGAGTGAAATTCACAGTGTTTGAAATGTAATAGTTGAATACAAGTCAATGAAATAGTAATAATTGCAACGAATACAATTATCATGGAAAACAGTATTATTGCCCTAAGCTCATGCAACCAAACATTAACATGGAAATCACCTCAGTGACATTAGTGAGGAACAAATGTCCTCGTGGAAAGGTAACTTGCCAAAGTTACCCATTGTTCTCAAATATAGTGCGTTTAGTTACCCCATGTATGGGTACACCAACGGGAGTCGTCACCCCCAATAGATCTATCCACAATATTCGCGTTCACTCGCAAGTGACTAATGGTTCATGATTAAGAAATATTGGCAGTGAAGGGAAACTTAGGCAATAATATATCAGGATAGCATACAGTTTGAAAAATACTTGTATTCATGGTTTATAGCATGTATCCCCCTCGCGGGTTTATAAAACATTCAAAAGATTAAAATGCGAGGCTATGAACTCACCTTGATAAGGTAGTTGATTGATTTGAAATTTAATTCAAATGGAAGTAAACAGCCTCGTCACGCAACCTGGGGTAATATGTCATGTCTTAGTTTAATTGATTATATTCAAAAACTTTACTTCATAAAGTTTAACGGTTTTTGGTTTGTTAACTTGTGAAAATATCGTATCACTGTTCGGGCTATCATAATCCAGAGGTCATGTAGTAAACGTTTGAGGAGCTGTGACACTTTAAATCGTAAATCCAACAGCTCGTCAAAACGTCTACCCAAATGAAAACCTCTCACATGAAATTCCATAGTAACGTAATACATTATAGTTTAAATGATATGATTTTATCTTTTTAAGTTTCTTCAAAAGCTAGTGGATGATATATATATAACATAATTGTTTTATAGTGATTCGATCAATGAATGAAACGATAAATGTGTCGGGTTTTAATAAAATCGAGTCTTATAATATTTAAATATATTTTTATAATTAATATAAAAATATTACATTTTATACCCTTGAGAATATGAAAATTACAATATGCCCTTTGTATTTATTGATTTACAATTTAAATCCTTTATATGTAATTTTAAAACATTCAACCCTTAACTTAGAAAGTTGGCAAAACAGGCCTTTGTGGTTTAACTTTAGTGTAATTACAATTTCTGTCCCTCTAGTTATAAGTTTTAAGAATTTTACAATATATACCCCTTTGCATGAAACGTTTTGCATTTCTAGTCCAAAAATCATATACTTTGTATTTTTCGAATCCAACTTAGTTTTGCAGCTTATATCTTGTTACTATAAGCTAAAATAAGTAAGTTTTACGAGCTTGTAGCTTATGAAAAGAGCTTATTAGCTTAAAAATCCAAAATGGGTACGTTTGGTTTAGAAATCTTAACCCGATGGGTTTGAGATTTTAGGGTATATTTTAAAGCTTGTAAAAATGATAAATGAGCTTATATAAAAAGCTTATTATAATAGCTTTTAGCCTATAGCTTATTAGTTACACGAAAAGAGATTTTTAGGGTTTTTAGAGTGCGTTTGGTTTAGGAAAACCAAATGAGTAAGCTTTAAGGTTTAAGGGCTAATTTCATGAGATCATAAGGATGTATAGGAACTGATATGTAATATAAAACAATACAAGAGCTTATTGAACGAGTGAAAAAGGCTTACTAGTACACGAATTGATGAAATGGGTCGAAAATGATAAATATGGATCGAACACTTTTGTGAATGAATCAAGAACCTCTTTTATCTTATTCCTTGGTTCCAAAATAGCTTAGAGATCTTTTCTTCCTTTCCTTAGCTTGGCTAGAACATGATTTTAAGGTAGTTTTGAGTTTGAATGGTGAATTATGAAAGTGTGTATGTATGCGAGTATATATAGGGTAGAAACTTAGAGTGGTGACCAAGTTAAGTAGAGTGGTAGCCAAGGTGTTGTAGAGTAGTGACCAAGTAATAGCTAGGGTGACTAAGGAGGTCTAGGAGGTAGCTTAAAGAGGTGTATGGGTGTGAGAGGGTTCAGTTATCTAAGGGGGGACAAGGTGGTTACTTGGAGTGCAAGGTGGTGATGGAGGTGGTAGGGTGGTTGCTTAGTGGTGACAAGTAGGATATCAAAGTGGTGGATCATGATGGTGAGTGCTTGCTAGGTTAGAACTTGGTTTGATACTAGTTAAGGGGTGATGTGTTCATTAGGGATTTTGGGTTAGGGTTTATGGTTTAAATCGACTTATGGGCTGAAATAGAGGGTAACTATAGTTCAAATGTGGTGCATTGGAGTGTTGTAAGTTATGTTGAAAAGGTTGTATGAAATCTAGAAGGAAAATGGAAGGAAAATGCCTAATTTAAATATCATGCATTTTCAAGTTGTACATTGAGCTTAAATTAGTTGTACATTGATTTAAGAGGGAAAAGATATTTAAAAGTTATGCATTGTACACTTGTACACATGCCTTGAAAGCTTGAACATTTGTATTGTATGTAAACATTACATATAGTTAGGGTTTTGATATAAACGTTAACGTTTAAAATCCGTTTTGATATCACGTTATGGAAAGTACGTTAAATAGATAACGTATGGTAAAATGGTGATTAAAACATATTGCTTGACATATTATAATGTTTACTTGACATAAACGTTGATGAAATTGACATTGGTAGGTTGCGTGAGCTCGTTTACTATGATAATGTAAGTTACGTTACATTATGGATGGAATAAAGCAAAAATCTTTCCATGAAAATGGTTGCATCTAATTTAATAGATGGAAATTACACTGAGGAAAATTGCATCTAATTTAATAGATGGATAATTACATAGAGAAAAATTGCATCTAATTTAATAGATGGAAATTACATTGAGGAAAATTGGTGTATAATTCCATAATGCTATTGAAGAAATTTTTGTCTCTAAATTCTAAAAATCAATGCTGATTTAGAAAAATTTCACTTGTGTTTGAAAGAGAAAATGGTTGCTGATTTGAGATACTTTAATTCTCTTGAATATGAAGTAGTCTCTCTCAAATCTCAACTGGAAACTCAAAAAACATTGTGGGTCCCCTTATCACTAAGGGGGCCTCCTTTAAGAGCTAAGGGGGGCGCCTATCTAATGATTTTGTTTTCCTAATTTTTTGATTTTGGCATGTTATTTATGGTAGTAGTTCAATATTCTTGTTTACTTTTTAGTGAATTAAGTTCCTATTAATATTTCTCAGACACTTATAGGTTTACCTTTGTCAATTGTTTCATTATTCCTAGACGCTAGTCGATAAGTAATTTAATTGGCTCTCGTTTACGGGGTATATATAATGGGTGTGTTAGTATGTCGGGCAATGTCTGTACTTTCGATTGAAACTTTTTCTATGGAAATATTCCCTTTTTGAACATTGTCTCAAAGGAAATGGTGACGAATTTCAATGTGTTTTGTACGAGAATGTTGAACGGGATCTTTACTTGAGTTTTTAGCTCCAATTGTTATCTCTCTCATTAAGGAATATCATATAGACTATTCCATAATCTACGAGAGCTTGTTTCATCCATAGTGCTTGTTGGCATGCCTTTCTGCCGCTTACATATTCGGCTTCGGTAGTGGAAATAGCAAGAGCGGTTTGCTTCTTCGAAAACCAAGATGTTAGACAACATCCCATAAACGTACAAATACCACTAGTGCTTTTTTGGTCCACATAATCTCCCGCATGATTAGAGTCAGCATATACTATGGTTTCTATGCCGGACCCCTTAGGATACCATAATCCTAAGTGCATAGTGCCTTTAATGTATCGAAAGATACACTTAACCGCTTCAAGGTAAGAGGTTTTGGGATCCTATTAGAAGCGTGCACAAAGGCAAACACTAAATATGATATCGGGCCTACTTGCCGTTAAGTATAATAAACTACCTATCATACCTCTATATTTGGTATTATCTACGAACTCACCTTCTTCGTCTTTCGTGAGTTTCGTTTCCGTAGACATAGGAGTTTTCATTGGCTTAGAGTCTTCTAATCTAGATTTCTTAAGCATTTCTTATATATATTTTGATTTATTAAAGAAAATACCATCTTCTAATTGTTTTACTTGTAATCCTAAAAAATGGTTTAGTTCGCCCATCATACTCATTCCAAACTCATCGTGCATGATCTTGGCAAAATTATCACACAATTCTTGACAAGCTTAGCCAAATATGATGTCGTCAACATATATTTGAACAATTATGAGGTTAGAATTTTTCTTTTTAGAGTGTGTTCCCTACCATTCCCAATGTATAGTCATGTTTAATGAGAAAGGCTTTTAACCTATCGTACCAAGCTTTAGGAGCTTGTTTGAGTCCATATAGCACTTTTTTGAGTTTATAAACATGATTAGGTTTTATGAAGTCAATGAATCTCGGAGGTAGTGCCACGTAAACCTCCTCATTGATAAAACCATTAAGGAATACACTCTTTACATCCATTTGAAATAGTTTGAAATCTAGTGCGCATGCATAGGCTAATAAATTTCTTATAGATTCTAATCTAGCTATGGGTGCATAAGTTTTGTCATAATTATTTCCTTCTTGTTGATTATAACCTTGGGCGACTAGCCTAGCTTTATTTTTAGACACGACACAATTTTCATCAAGCTTGTTTCTATATACCCATTTCGTTCCAATAATAGTCATATTCTTAGGATTTAGGACTAATTCCCAAACATCGTTTGCTATAAATTGGTTTAATTCTTCTTGCATAGCAACTACCCAACTTTTATCTTTTAAAGCTTCATTTATATTTTTTAGTTCTATGGTTGAAAGAAAACAAAAGAAATTACTTTTGTCTTGAGCTTGTGATCTAAGAGTTTTTTGATTTAGCTTACCAATAACATTTTCTAGTAGGTGACTCTTAGTTTCTATAATGTTTATAATTTCATTATTTTCTAAAGATTTATCTTCAAGATCATTGCCTAAGGGTCTTGTTTTATTAACCTCAATAGCTTCTTCTTCGACTAAATCATCATCCTCCAAAGGTGATGTTTTAGGCGGGGGAGGAGTTTCATCGAATGTCACATTTAAGGATTCTTCGACTTTCATTGTTTGTTTGTTGAGAATTATATAAGCTTTACTATTTTGCGAATATCCTAGGAAAACACCTTCGTACTACTTTGGGTCGAACTTGGTGAGGTAATCTTTTGTATTAAGAATGAAGCATTTGATTCCAAATATTTTGAAATAGTTAAGGTTAAGTTTTCTACCTTTTAACAACTCGTATGGGGTTTTTCCTAAAATACGTCTAATGGAAATTCTATTTATTATATAGGTTGATGTATCGACCGCGTTACACCAAAATTTTTGTGGAATGGATTGTTCATTTAACATAGTCCTACTAATTTCTTGTAGAGTGCGATTCTTTATTTCTACTACCCCATTTGATTGTGAAGTACGAGGAGCGGAGAAATTGTGATAAATCCCATTTAAGTCACAATAGTTTCCGAATTGTACTTCATTATCAAATTCCCGACCATGATCCGTTCTAATTGACACTATGGAACATCCTAATTTATTTTGAATCATTTTACTAAATATTTTGAATTTTTCGAAAGCTTCGGTTTTATTTCCTAAAAATCTAGTCTATGTAAATCGAGAATAGTCATCTACAATTACTAAGGTATAACGATTTTCTCCATAACTCTGTATGGCGAAAGGGCCAAATAATTCTAAGTATCTAGTCGTCGATACTATGTTTTTGGCTTTGTGACTAGCGTGAGCTTGCTTTCTAATTTTGCAAGCGTCACAAAAATGTCGATCAAATTTAAGCTTAGGTAGATTTCTAACTAAATCCATAGATACTAGGGATTGAATTAATTGCATGTTTGCATGACCTAGTCTCCTATGCCATAAGGTAGAATTTTCGTCTAAGGTTGCAAGACATATTTTATCTTCCGGCTTATTTCCTAGTTTCATCACATATAATCCTCTTTTTTAATTCCTCTACCTATGACTTTTTCATCCTTAATTATTTCGCTATCATGTTCGGTAAATATTACTTTGCACTTATTATCACATATTTGACCAACACTTAGCAAGTTAAATTTTAAATTATCTACGTGTTCAACATTTTCAATAATTAGGGAGTCATGAGAAATCATACCTTTGCCTATGATGTTACCACGCAAATTGCTTCCGAAAATAACGTTGCCTCCGTTATACGCTTTGTATGTAGAGAATAACTTTCGGTTACCTGTCATGTGTTTTGAGCATCCACTATCTTTAATCCACTCGTCGGGCTCCAAGTTTATTCCTAAGCATATTTCATTAGACGCTTGAGCTACAAGACAAGTTTTGTCTTTAGTCTTTTCTTCCGCATCTTCGCCACTATCACTCCACGCTCCTCCAATAAAAGCTCTTTGATTATTGTTTCTTGGCGACTTTGGACACTCTCCGATGAGATGATTTGGATCTCCACACCTAAAGCATTTTCTTTCACTTTTACCATTTTTGTCATCTCTACTTCTTTGCAATGACTTTCTTTCATCTCGTGGTTGTCTTACGAATCTTCCTCGTCTTTTGAAGAATTTCTTGAATTCTTTCACGGCCATGACGTATTCTTCGTCTTCACTTTCGGAGGTCGAGCTATCTTCATCACTAGATTCCTTTTTAGCCTTCAAGGCAAGAGATCTACTTTGTCCTCTTTTGCCTTTGACCATTTCATAATCTTTCTCTTTATTATCACTGTTCATCAAACTTTCAAGTTTCCAATAAGTTCTTCGAGTGATAGTGATGTCAAGTCTTTCGACTCTTCAATAGCCGTAACCTTTGCGCGCCATTTAGGATAAAGTGCCCTAAGAAATTTCCTAACATAGTTCTTGCTAGAAAAACCTTCATCAAGTGCTTTTAGACTAGTAATAATAGTGTTAAATCTAGCAAATCCATTATCTATCGATTCCTCTTCCGGAATCGTAAATTGTTCATATTGTTGAACAAGAAGATCTATTTTATTATCTTTGACTTGACTATTACCTTGGTGAGTGATTAATAAAGTATCCTAAATTTCTTTTGCGGTTTTACACATAAAAATTCTTTCGTATTCTTTACGTGGCAAAGCATTATAAATTACCATTTTAGCTTTATTATTTTTAGCAAGTTTCTTTTTAAGATCATCGCTTTGTTTGTCAAATGGTACAATTTCATCCTTTTTAGTTTCAGGATTATTTTGAACGGGAGAAAAATCACCATAGGTAATAATATGCCAAAGATCTAGATCTTTTGATTTCACATAAGTTTCGAATCTATTTTTCTAATAAATAAATCCATCACTTTCAAATAGTGGTGGTCTTTGCATAGATTGCCCTTCTAAATATTTTTCTGATTCCATAGATCGATTCAAGTTTTAAAATATAATTTATTTTAAAAATCTTGTTTGACGTGACTTCTGATACTAATTGTAGTAAACTAGAAGGGGGGTTGAATAGTTTACCGTTTTTTAATTTAGTATATTGTTTGTTTATAAAAACTTAGATTCGATTTTATGTGATCTCAACGTACACACAATATGAACAATTTAACTAAGTAAATGAATAATAACAAGATAAATAAGTATGTAAGACAAGAGATAAGAGTTAGAAAGATCAAACCACAATACAAGGATTTATAGTGGTTTGGTAATGAAGCTCCTCTTCGCCCTACTCCACTCCCCGAGTACCCAACTCAAGAGTTCTCTTCACTATGTCAACAAACTCCCTTTAGGCGGAGAAAACCATACATAAGTAGCTTACACCAATTTCTAACACTAAGCCAAATGTTAAGTTCTAATCTTAGCTAGAACCAATCTACCACACACTTTGTATTTTGAGGACTAAAATACTAATCGCACTAACACAAGATCACTTCACCTAAGCACTAACACGATCACCCCGATCTAACTATTCTCTCTACGATCACCACGATCTAACCATATTCTCTATGATCACCACGATCTAACTATTACACACAATTACACAAGATGCACAAATGATTTACAAATTATAACACAATCGTAACTACGTTACGAGAACACGAACTAAGCTATAATACTTCGTAACTTGATGGTAGGAAGTATTCTTCTCTTGCACTTAAGAATCTAAGCTTGGATCACTTAGAAACAAATACTTAGAATTAAATGATAAAAGGAATGAAAGTGAATGTAAACTGATTTTAGAATAGAAAGAAAATGTGTGCAAAAAGTGAAAATCAGTTAGGAACAGTCTGCTATTTATAGGCAAAGCTGGGAGTGTTTTGGACTAGCCGGCCCCTTTAGTTCCTATGCCGGCCCCTTTATCACTAAAGGGGCCGCCCAGAGCTAGACACTCCCTTTTTGTTTTTCCAGGGGAAGTGTTTCCTGGATCAAATATATTCGTTTTTAGGTGGAAAATTTGAATTCAAAACATTTATTTTGAATAAAACATTTTTTTAAATGTAAAAATATTTTGTATAAGTTATAAAAATGTTTGTAACATTTTATAAAAAAATGTAAGGATGAACAAAAATTCCTTTGATCATAAAATGCATTAAGCATTTATTTATTTATATCTTTAAGTGATTGAATTTTCAAAATGAAAATTTACAACTAATTACTTGTTTATGTTTAATTTTACATTGAGCGTTTTTACGTTTTGTGATTATCAAAATGTAGAGAGGTCGAAAGATATTAATAACATTTTAGGCATTATTTCTATCAACAGGTACTTCCGATGCACCTGATAAATAGCCTAATACCTCAGGATTTCCCTCTGGGTTTGGCGCCACTGAGGTTGTCAGAGC
>BQNB010184802.1:0-12276 GCA_026074375.1 Tanacetum coccineum
CCTAAAATCATCAAAAAACACAAAAAAAAACCAAAAAAACGACTAGTATAACGGCTACTAGCCGTTGGGAATTTTTTTTTTTTTTAAAACCGAAAAAACCCGGTTAAAACCGGGTTTTTTTTTTTTAAATTTGTAACGGCTAGTTGACTGTGGAGTGTTGACCGGTTTTTTTAACCGGTTAAAACCGGGTTTTTTTTTTAAAACGCATATAACGGTTATAAAAAAAATTAAAAAAAAAAATTTTTTTAAAATAAAAAAACCGGTTAAACCCGGTTATTTTAAAAAACCGGGTAAACCCGGGTTTAAAACCGGTAAAAAACCGGTATCTTATTAAACCCGAAAACCGGTCTAACCGGTTCGGTTAAAAAAAAACCGATTATAATGTAACGAAATGTTTGGTATAATTATTCTAGTGACTTGCGATAGTTCAAGACCGAGTATAATGGTGGTGGTGCTAAATGTTGATCACTTTCAATCAGGCCATATCTCCTCTTCGGCATCTTTACCTCGTTGTTGTTACCACATTCCTATCATTTTCTCTGTCACATCAGCTCTCTCTCTTTTGAGACCGACATGTAACCGACATGTAACCGACTTGGTTTAATAAGAAGATCGACACCACAAAAACATATTTCACAAAAATACATTATATAAACACTACACACACAAACAAGCGTTACACAAGTCGGTCGATTTTGGGACCAACATCTCCATTTCGTCTTCACTAGTCCCATGTCAGGTGGTTTCGTCTTCAGAGACTAGTCCTATGTCGGGTGGTGCAATAAGGAAGACTAGTCTCATGGGTGCCACATAGGATGGAAACTAGTCTCCAAAACCTTTATTCTAAGTAGTCTATCGTAAACACAAACATACCCTACTTAAATGCTCAAATAGCCCACAACACACACACCACAAAAAGTTACCAGTAGAGGTTGATGGTGCCAGATTGGCTTACCACAGCATGGTAAACCCTTATTACGCTTGATCTAAGAGTATGCTAAGATATTGTACATAAACTTCAATGCAATTGCAACCGTCTTGTTTTCTTTACTAAATTGCAAGATAATTAACCAGAATGATAAATTTTTTGTGGTTTTAATCTAATCAGGGAAAACCAAAGTATAAGGACTCTTGAAGGAATCAAACTGAACAGACCAAACTTTGATTTGGTTGCATGTCATAACATTTCTTTTTTCAAAAGAACACCTAATGACCAAAACCAGTTGATCCATTCAAATATTATGAATTTATAACTTGGCATCTCAGTCTTTATTACTGATCACTGATGCCCAAAACAGTTTGAAGAAATACAGGTAAGTAGAAGTGAGACTTGATATGATGCAATACAACGCATAAACTACAAAGTTATATGTAATACTATGTATTTGTTGCTTTTTAATTTACGTCACAAAACTCGGAACATGTACATATAAAGTCCACGTCAACTCATTGCTCTAATCCATGACCTTCAAAAGAGCATTTGCTGCCATACATGGAGTCGTATCCATGATCGTTGATGATAGAAGTGTCATCTTGTTTGACTAATGATTATATTGTGGAGGAAGTTCGGGATTTGCTGATATCATCTTTCTGAGGGGGTGGCGCTGATAATGATGGAGACGTGACTGCTGCGTGATAAGATGAAGATGCAAGCTGAGCAAGTGCTGGAACTGCGCCACCTAAATATTTCATTCAATCGAAAGTATAACTGAATCAGTTTGGTAAATCCAAATTCAGACGTATGCTTTGGAAAAAACTAACTGAAAGGCTTATGCGAATCTATCTCTGAACGAACTAACCTGCTAATCCTGCACAAGCTGACGAGAATACAATCACAGGAGGGGCCTGCATCAGAATTTTCAGCAACAGGAAAGAATTAATAAAAGATCAAGTCATTAACATCCGCAAAATCTGATCATGGAACGCCCGAATTAAATAGGATTGTGCCATAAAATACCAGAGAAATAGAAACAAGAACATAAGGCGGGTTGGGTAATGGGTCAAAAAGGTGATTTTTGGTACGTGGGTCGGCACCGATTGACCCAAAACACTTTTTGTGTACATTTTTTTATAGTGTCAAATACATTTATAATTCCAATATTCATATCGACAATAATAACCTAACAAATGGGAGATTTAATGCACTACCAATACACCTTGGGTGACTTTTGACCCATCTGACATGTTCATAAGCAAGTTGGTCATATCAAAAGATCAGTAAATGTACTTATCAGCTTAACGACCAACGGCACTGTGATTTTCTGTAGACCTGTTCATTAAACTTTGAAGTAATACATTACTCATTTAAGTCATTTATGGATGAGTGAAAGTGATGGTACATATATGACGTTAAGACTCATAACTAAGTATGAGCTTGAATTCTACCCATTTACTTACCCCTGTTAGTAATAGGTCATGTTTTACACGAAACTGTAATAAAATCAAAATCAAAAAATACAGGTTCTAAGGGGTAAGATTTTTCCTTATGTGTACATTTTACATTTTCAAAAGAAATTTTTATTATAATAAAGAAGATTTTGCTATCATTAACACACTATTTGGATATAAAAAATTTTGGAACCAAACGTGTTTTGGTCAACTTAACCCGTTATGACCAGTTATCCGCCTGTCCAGCCCACCAATCTAGAGAATGTACTTGGTTCAGAGATGATAAATGTTACAATCTCGTACTTTTTAGATTTAGATAGATAACTGAATGGAGAATATTCAGGGGAGTGTCCACCCACCAAAGTGTACCAGAAAGAAACTTACACCAATCAGGAAATGTAACCACATAGGTCCTTTCACCCGTCTTTGAACAGCCGGCATCACTACAAGAATGGTGAAAAGAATATGTAGTCAGTTCAAGTTTTTAAAACCAATACGAGAGAAATTTGCAACACAAATCAAATAACCAACAGCAAGAATTGATTAATAATGCAGCAGTAGCACATACCAAGATTGAATCCATAGAATGCGCTTGATATACCACCAACAGCAGAACCAATCTGAGTTTCGGGCAATAAGGATTAAATAAGCATAGTTTGACGTATCAGTTAAATTTGACAAATAGCAAAAGAACCATAATTAAGCTCATTTGTGTACATGAAGACATGAGATGTATATCTTAATATATATATATAAAAAAGGGTGAAGTCTAAAAATACGCAACAAACTTTTTCAAAAAGAACGAAATACGTAACCCACGAAATATAGTACTAGAATTGCCAAATAACTTTCAAATTTTGAACGATATATGTAATATGACCGGCTATTGACCAAAATGTGACCTGTTTGACCGGTTCCATTTTAAAAAATTACAGAAATGGTCCCTGTGATTCGCGTTGGACTCACTGTTAATCCTTTAACTTTTTTTTTCAATTAAATTTTTTTTTCACTTAATTTAAAAAAATTTCTAAAAAAAGTGTAATAAGTATAAAAAAATTAGTGTAATTTTTTCCACATTATTCGTACACTAATTTTTTTTTATATCTTACTTACATTTTTTTAGAAAAAAAATTTTAAATATTGCCGTTAAACTTTTCCATAACCTCGACCCTATGGGGCTAATTTTGATGTTAAATGTGATATTTTAAAAAGATTTTTTTTTCTAATTTTTCATGTTAACACACCACCTCAAGTGAAAAAAAAGTCACAACACAACATTCAAAATTTAAGAGGGTGCTCGTTGTGAAAAGTTTTATGCAATATTTAAAAAAAATTTCATAAAAAAAGTGTAATATACGTATAAAAAATTTAGTGTATGACATAAGTGGAAAAAAAGTCTCGCTTAAGATGTAAAAAAAAAGTTATGAATAAATGTGATAAAAAAAAAAGTATTTTAAAAATCTAAGCTGAAATTTTTTTTTTTATATAATGTGAAAAAAAAAAATATTAATTTGAAAAAAAAAAAGTTAAAGGGACTACAGTCGAATGTCAAGCGAATACACTTGGACAATTTGTATTTTGAAAATGAAACGGTTAACATGTCCTATTTCAATAGCCGGTCATATTAGTATTATCGTTCCAATTTTGAAGTTATTTGGCAATTCTTAGTAGATATTTTGTAGGTACGTTATTTTGTATATTTTGAAAAGTTTGTCTATGTACTATTTAGACTTACTATAAAAAACAAGAATGTATTTTTCTTTTAAAGGAGCGGGAAGGAAATAACGTTACCAATAGAAAGCTATCTTGATAAGAGGGTCAGAAAGATCCAAGCTCGTGGGTTTTCTGCAATTCAACTCAGAATTATTAACAAAATTACATGCTCAATATTATTTTTTTGAGCAAATTACATTCATCCCAACTATACCAAAGGAAGATCACAAAGAGCAACAGTTCTTTCAACAAATTTCCTACACCCGTGGTTCATAGTCACGACTTTATTTATCGATAGTGAAACTGTTTGCACTTGAGAAAAAATATATGAGACTTTTACATAGGAACTCAAACTGATAAACGACTGGATAACCAATGTGTAACAAAAGTGATTTAATTTTTTCGTTTGTAAAACACTACATCAATCTCCAAACATACAAAAACATAGTGTCACAACTTCGCAAAATTTTATTTAGAGAGTGCAGAAGGGGTTTGTCAGAATAAGCTGATTACCATTTTGTAAGAAGACTGCACTGTGCGATCTCAAACGAGGCTAGGGATCCGAATCCCCAATCTCACTTCGCAAGTCTTCCTTTTAGTGTAGCCTATAACTGAGGTGAGAATAAGAAACAAAATCTACTTCAAAAGATGCAGATAACATAACAAACCATGAATTCACAAAATACGTTATATCATTATTAATTATATTTGGCTACGTTCTCTCTCATGATTAAGATGAACGGAAACTTAATGTGCTAAGTAGCCCAAACCAAATTTGCAAGTCCGAGAGGTTATTTATTAGATATTTGTCATCATCAACAACAAAACAACAATTTGAGATAATCTTATCGACAGAGCTAGTGATACAACGAAGCATATGAATGAGCAAAAAGCAATTTCCAGAATTAACAGAACATCCAATTGCCATGGGCGGTATGAGAATATTTTAGGGGAGGAAATAAGAAAACATAAACATGTATAATATTTTCACATAAATAAACACAGAGCAATTCAATAGTAGTTTTGCTCATACATACGCAAATTCATTTTTTGTTTCTCTTAGCACCCAGATGACAGACACTTTAGATGTTTGCGTTCAATGTGTTCTCAACTTATTTAATAGACAAAATACACATGTGCTGGCACATTTGCATGTAGTTCTATTTCCAAGCAAAACCTTGAGACGTTGAGCTTATCAATGGAAGTTACTTGTATGGGCTGCTAGGAGGAAATCGCGTAGAAATAGGTCTATATTTAATCCATCATTACTATGACTATAGTAGAGCCAGTGCGGAGCTGGACATTTTTGAATGGGGGGCCAAAACAATTTAAAAAACAAAGAACTATTTTGATACAAAAAGGGAATGGATTGAGCCAAATAAATATCAAGCAATAAATGACGCAGTTCTCTTAGTATACAAGAATTATGCTTAGTTCAGGGAATAGGAATTATTTGACCTTTCATCGTTGAAAATCTCTAACTTGGAACTCATTCGAATCTCTAAACCTCGGCAAGCATCGACGTCTTCTAATGGTAACCTTTACTTCTATATTTATGATGTTGAAAGTTCATGAACTACAAGAATTTTCCATATGGTTGAAGTTCATGAACTAAAAAGAATTTAATATGATTCAAAACACCAATACAAGTTCTAAAGCATATAATTTATGAATCTTGAATCTTATTGGACCATAGAGAATATTATATTCTGGTTAATATTAAAAATGAGGCAAATTAATATGAATACCATTTAAAAAAAAAAACTTTGTAGGAATCAAAACGATCTTCACAGATCAAACAACTCAATCACAAAACTTAGAATACAAACAAACCAAACTAACATCCCACTATCCAACTTTCTAATATTAATTACAAACATTCAAATAATTTCAATCTTAATACTTATCCCCTTTATCACAAAATAAAAATTAAAAAAACATACTAACCCCAACCAAAATACCACAAAACTTCTTCCCATCAAAACAAACCAAAACTAACACCACTAATACTATCCTCATAAATTTTTTTTTTATTTCAAAGACAACCATCCAATTACTCTACCACCCAAACTCTCCTCAACCAACCCTTACTATCACCACCTCTCACCCCCCTCCCCCTTCCTTCCAAAAAAAATACCAAATCAACATATTATATTACACAACTCATCCTTCATCTAACACCATTCAATTCAACACCTACTAACTTAACAACAATTCTCTTCCACTTAAAAACACAACTAATCTTCTAAAATATTATTAACAAAAAACCCTTATATCACCCAAAATAAACCTAACCTACCTACCCCCCAACTTTAACATTCAACTACATTTACAACACTATATACATAATCATAATAAACCCTAAAAACCATAATACCCTCAAAAAATTTTAAAAACATAACTACAATTTCACACTTCTATACTCAATACCAAAAACTAAACCCACCAACCAAAATTTATACACAAATAACCCAAACAATCATATTCACATAAATAAAAACAAATCAACAACTTAAACCTACCACCCCCCCCCTTAACAGAACCAAAACCAACTTCCTACTCCCATACAACAAAAATACTCATTTAAATATACCACCATAAACCTACCAACAACAAACACCCCACCATTAATCCTAAAAAAACACACCAACCAACACCTCAAACTCCCCTAAACTAATACGCCAAAAACAACAAAAACACGTGGGGCGGCTGGATCAGTAGTCTGCCCAAACAAACACTGATAGATGCTTGTGTGTGTGTGTGAGTATAGAGATATAACACTGTGTGTGTGTAACAACCCCCATTTCTATTACTAACAAATTAATTCACACACAACAATAAACTCAGCTGACACTCACACCCCCAAACCAAATCCAAAAAAAAACTACACAACACCCAACCAAAACACCAAACAAACCCCAAATACACAACCCCAACAAAACACCTACAAACACTCACCAACACCATAATTACAAAAAAACCATTCGTGTGTAACTCTCACTTGTCCTACAACCCCAATTCCACACCTAACCTCATTAAACACTTATAAAACTATCAGCTAGTGTGGTGTCACCATACCTTAATACAACGCTCATGAGGCCCACCCCTCTATATTAATACACTTTTAAAAAGTGGTCTCTGCTAACTCAAATCAATTATATATAGATATATATAGAGGATCTACATAAACTAAATAGAATACACCAAACAATATAAATTAAAACACTTGCGGTGTGTGTGTGTGTGGTGTGGACCACATCTTACAACCACTATACAATCAAAAGAGAGCGAGGGGGGTTCCCTAACTATCTAACTTATCAAAATACTCAAAAATTCAAATAAACCAAAATCCCAATAATCAAAATAGTACTAATAAATCACAAAAATAATATAAAAAACAATATTGTGTGTGTTAAACAACTAACACTCATGTAGTTCTTGTGTGTAAACAAATACTTTAATTCACCAAATGTAGGTGTGGTGTAGTGGAGTGTGTGAAAATACATAAACCATTTATACAACTTTTTAAATAACACATACATCCCTTAAATCATTATATATGCAGAACAACAAAAATACTAATTATCAAACTCAAATCAAACCCGCTGTTTGTTTAGGAGAGGATTTGTGGGGCGCGGGTAGGAGAGGAGTGAATTGTGGTGGTGGGTGGTGGGGGGGTGGGGTGGGTCGGGGTGTGGGAGGGGGGGGGGGGTGGGGGAGGGGAGGGTGAGTGGAGAGGGCTGGGTGTGAGGGGGGGGGGTGGGGTGATGGTTGGGGGTGCGTTGGTTCGGGGAGCGTGTGGAGTGGATTGGGGGGGGTGTGGGTGGTGAGGGGGAGCGAAAGACTGGTCGAGGGATGAATCTAAGACGTATAGGGTTTTTTGTGATGCACTCTCAATTGTCAGGGGCTTTTGCGCCTCTTGTGTTTAGAGAGATGGAGAGAAGAGTAGTAAGAGACTAGGATTACAGGTGTGGCACGCCATGGTCAAAGCCGTGGTCGGAAATGTGGATGTCACCTCATCATTTTTCCATAACACCAAAAACATCTCCTGCATATATTTTGGTAGTCTATGGTGAAGCCCACTTTTTTTTTTTTTATTTTGTATAAAATCTAATATTTTTAAACAACATAGTATTTAATATATCTAAGAATAAACTCTGCACGACTAAAATGAAAAAAATCAAATATTGAAGGATACAGTCTGTCAAAAAAAGAAAAAAAACCAATAAATAAAAAATATTAAACGACAACACATAAACATCTTCTTTCCTCAATTTCTTTTCTCTTAACATGCAAAACAGAAAAGAATGCAAAAAAACATAAAAACAGACCAGAAAATAAACACAACTCGAAAAGAAGAAAAAAACACAAGCACGAAAACGTCCCCCTAATATCTCGAGAGCGATCGGGTTGCGTTTTCTAGCGTTTTCACCACACATCTCGGCTGGGGTGAGCGGCGCCGGAGACGCGAAAACGCCACCCATGGTATGGTTTCTCGGTCGTGGGTGGCTGTTTTGCCGATGGCTCATAGCCACCGGCCACTCATGTACCTTCGTGTTTAAGGTAAAATAGCTATAATCTTTGAATTAATCGACACATTGTAACCTACCCACACCGTCGCCGCCACAAACAACTTAGTGTTTATATATTTTACTCAAAAATATATACTCTCTCCGTCTCAATTTATTAGTCCACTTTAAACTTTTTGAACTCTTTCTTTTTAAACTTTGACTTTAACTAAAAAAAAATTGTTATATAAAACTTGATGCAAAATATATTAATGGATTGGTTTCAAATGTATTTTCATTAGTATAATTTTCATCAACTGTTATATAACACAAACAAAAATATTTATGATCAAAGTTAGAAAATAAAAACTTCAAAAATTCAAAAGTGGATTAACAAGTTAAGATGGAAGGAGTACTAAAGTAAACAACATAAAAGACTGATTTTTACGCACAAACTTCAAGAATATGCGATTACTACAAACAAGGTTTTAAGCTCGCGTGTTGCCGCGGGATGTTTGTGGTATGCATCCGAAAGTATGTAGATTACTCTACGTGAATCTGGTTCGAGCCAAAAGTCTCAGACATAAATGATATGGTTACAAAATGCGAAACATCTGAAATTAAAAAACACTTTAGACCAATGTCTGTTGGTTTGGGCTGTTGTTGCATTGGGTGTGGTGAAACCGCGTGTGCCGAATCTGCGTGTTGTGAAAAGTATCTTAAAGTTTGGATATGGTCAAATTAAACTCAACACGAAACCGTTGTTAGTTACCTGTTAGTTGAGGAAATGTTCTATATTTTTTTTTCTTTTTTTTTCTAACTGAACTATGAAGATTTTGTTTGTTACCTGTTGTTTTTTTTGTGCCGTTTCTGTTTCTTCCGCTGCTTGGAGATTAGGTTCGGTTGGTAATGGTATTGTCGGTGCCGGTGTGTTTGTAGCAACAGATGTGGCGTCGCCTGCAGTGGTGGGAGCGGTTAGGGATACGCTGATATTTACTTTGTTTGATACAAAATGTCATGTATAGGTTTGTTACCTGTAATTAATGTTGATGTTGTATTTGTTCCTGTGTGAAAGTAGGATACTTGTGTTAAGAGTTTTATATAGATTGCAACAACAATTGATATTGCGTTAAGAAGAATGGATAGTTTGATAACCCGGAACTAAGACATATAACCACTGATATTGTTTTACCTTAATTCCAGGTTGTTGCACCATCCTTTGAGTTTCTTACTCTTTTATCCTCTGAATTTATCACTATTTCATTCTCTACATTTCGTACTGTTTCATGCTCTGGACATCTTACTCTTTCATACTTGACAGCGCAAACAAAGTCAGAGTTCTATGTATGCTTGAGAGCTTTGTCATATCAAGTCCTTGTCTTTTAGATTGCCTGTCAATAATAGAAATTAAAAAAAACGGATTTTGTATGAGATTTACGGCATGTAAAGGGCATAAGTGAAAACAAATGCATCCTAGTTGAAAAAATAGATGTCATATGAAATTTATGATCAAACATGATACCCATCACTGTGCTACTGATTAAGTTTGGTGTAGACTTATCAAATCAAAACTGGTCCGCTCAAACTGGTCAAGGCAAGCTTAGTTAGATCAAATTTAGCCACTAACACTTTATTGTCCATTTTTAATATTATAAATTATTAATACAGAAACAGCTTCAAGTGGGGACGTAAGACATCAGAAGATGAAACCATGATGAGTAGTTCACATGATGCATTCCATTATAGAAAAGAGAATAAAAAAACAAATATGCTAGTGTAGAGCACCAAGGCCAACCAATTTTTCTCTCCTGAAAACAGTCGGTACCTTAATATTGTTAAGAGTAAAGGATGCGTACCTTCTTTGATTCTCGCTGGATTTTCTAAAATTAAATTAATCACTCTATCTCAAAATGCTAAGGTTTTTTAAATCATTCACATTCCGATGGTACATGGATTATTGACGGGGTTGTTTGGGTGTGCTTTTTAAAATTTCTTGTAAAGAAATAAGAAATCCACAAAGAAATAACAAACGACCGCTTTATTAGCACTTCGAAATGCAGTCCAAAACAACCCCTTTATAAGTAACAATTTCAGCAAGTAATCCCAAACAACCCTTATTCCAATAAGCAATCCCAAACAACCCCTATACCATAGTGTAGAGAAGTAAGACAAACCCAAAGGGTACAATCAAGATACAAAAAAGAGAGCAAATTAGGAGATATCAATACAAAACATTCACCTGAAATCGTGAATAAGACTCTTCTTTCGGATACTCTACACGGATGGCCCCAAAATTAGTAGCAGCAACACCACCACCAATGTGGTCGATTTCTTTAGGACCCATGCCTGATGACGAAAAAAAGTTGGACTAAATTATGCAATGATAAAACACTAATATGAAAAATATTACAATTTCATTTTTGCACAGAACTAACTTAAAGAAAGATGTTATAACCTCTGTCAGCTCTTCAAGCCACCATCATTCACACCTGTAATAATCACTACGCGTGGAAAAGTAGTACAAAAAAATTCATCTAAATCCGGGATCCAAGAATTTTAAAGATAATATTTATTAAGATTTTTACTTGCACGTGGATCTTGAGTTGGTGTTAGTTTCAGCAAAACATGTGCAATTGATGCCATGTCTAGTTTCTTTGCAAGAACGATATGTGCTAGCGTCCTGCCACAACAAATAAAGACATTACTGACTACACGTACCTAAATCCTGTCTGTATGCAATTCCATAACAACGGGATTCATACTACCACCTACAACGTTGTAAATTACAAAAGAAACTAAGAACACAAACAACAACCACCTTGCATCTAATGTCCTAAAAGAGATAGTACACAAAACAATTTAAGCACAGAAGCCTCACATAAGTGTTTCTTACCTTTTGTAAGCACATACACCAACTATAAAATCGCACGACGTAGCTGGTTTTTGAATTTGCACATCATGTCTGACAGTCGCCATCTAAAACAGAAAATACTTCCATGTTTACTATATTGTGTATCAACGAAAACTAACCTCTGCAAACAATTGACGTGTATAAACGAAAACTTACCTGAAATCCAAATATATTAACTGCATTGACCTGATCACCTTTTTGAAGAAAAACATCTGCAACCGGAACGACTCCACCAACAACATTCCAAAGCAATGTTGTTTTCTCGGTAAGATCCACTACCTTCACATTTCAAAGATAGACTTGAAGTTTAGTCAACCAATCTACGATTATAATCAAAATCTAACTGACATTAGCTACAAAAGGATAAAGGGAAACAAATGAATTACAAACTCGTTACTACACATTCAACCATTCCATTTTGAGCAAACATTTATTTGTAACTACATCTCAAACTAATAATTAAATGGTTTCATAGCTTTCAAATTTCATTGTCTAGTTCCAAATATGAATGGTTTACCTCAGATACTCTTCATTGTATGGCTGCTTCAAGACATCATATCACTCTTCTGAATCCTTAGTGTTTGAATTCGTTATAACCCCTGAAATTGGGATCAATCATTCATTGATTAAGCCCATATCGAGTGTGTTAGGCGATCTTCTCATCTTGGGATTTAAGGTTTAGATCTGTTTGTTTTCCCTTCAATCTAATCTCTTTTTAAATCAACCCCAAATTGACTCCATTTCCGTTTCCTTTTC
>BQNB010184803.1:1092-12276 GCA_026074375.1 Tanacetum coccineum
TACATATATTTATTATATATATATTTTTAAACTCTATACATGTTTACTTAAAAACCTTTAAATGATTATACATAAATCCTAACTAGAAAATATTTACTTTACCTATACTTTTTCACAAATATTTTTATTGCTCATTATATAATTAAGTCATTGAATCTTAATTTATTTAATAATCTTGAATCAAAATTAACAATGCTTACTACATAAATAGTTTCCAAACGTTATGAATAACGAAATGACCAACGAATGTCTATCCCATAATTATCATTTCCAACGAAATGAAATGACTAAATATCTTAATTGAACTTCTCACACGTAAAATGCATCTCATATACTATAATTCACAATATCAAAAGCCATAAAATGAACTTGCACACAAACTCAAATCATATAACACCTAGTTAGGCTAACACTATTGGTTAAACTAACCTGGTTTGATCACGGGTTTCACAGTATCAACCGAATTCCAGGGCCTATAAATACTGAACCCTAAATACAAATTTCAATGTGCAAAGCGTGCAAAAGAGTACAAGCCAAGTACAGAACTTATATCAAAGACTAAGAAGAAGACCTTAACCACCAAGTTCGATCCTTAGAAGAGAAGAGAAGCCACAAAGGTCTTGCAACGTGATTCAATCAATAGGAAACCCTTGTAATTTATATACTCTAAATACGCGTTCGGTTGTTGGCATCATGCTTTATAGTTTTCTTTACCTTAATCATTAATCTATAACATTTTTATAGTTACAATGGCTATTGGCTAATACCTAGTTTATGATAATTTAGCGTTTGGTTTATGTTTATTCTGATTGCATCTTATTCGTTGTGTAATGTTTTATGTTTATCAATTTATACTCGTTTACGTGCTTAAGTATGGGACATATCATTCAACTGGGTCTAGGATTACAAAATAGAGAGTAGGCTAGATACCAGGATAGCTCTCTATATCTGTAATTTATATATCTAGAGTAATAGGATCACAAATAATGTGTTGTCTTTGCTCCTGGTTTAGTGAACAAGTTGGACTAGCAGGTGACCAAGGATCAACAAATGACGTTCTAATTCCTTGAGTAAAGATTTGGACAAGTAGGCTAGTAGTATATAAAGAGTCATTAAGCAGTAAGATGAGCTAGGATTTAGTAAGATCACCATTATTGTCTTCTAAGATAGATTATAATCAATCGTGAGTACTTCATACGGAAGTGGTGAATTATGGCGGAATTGCCATATCTAGGTTTTAAGAAGAAGTACCGCTTAAATCTAGGAATGATATATCAACAACGAGATAGGACAATCATTGCACTTATAAACTAAAACCTACATTTCATTAGGTTAAATATGGTTAATATGTTTTCCTTATATAATGCTTGACCACTTCTCTATTAGGGATGGCAACGGGGTGGGTTTGGGGCGAGGCGGCCATCCCCATCCCCAAACCCGATTACTAAGTTATCCTCAAACCCACCCCGATCCCCATCGAGGATCTAATCGGGGCGCCCCGTTGGGGCGCAATGCTCCCCTAAACCCTCCTCGGTAATAATTGGGGTACTAATCGAGGATCTTATCGGGGTGTCTTCTTTGGGTTCAATTCTCGATCAAAACCGTGTCATTTCACATTTATTAGTGTTGTAAAACAAGGTTTATAAGGCCGATTAATCACCGATTAGATACTACAAGGCCACCAATTTAGCATCGTTGCCGGGGAGTGAGTTTGTTTAATTATTGTTTATTGGTATTTTTAGTTTAGTGTAATTTATTTGTATCATTCTGTATCTTATTTGTTTATTTTAGTAGATTAGTTTGCATTATATAATTTTGCATATTTGTGTGTTTTTCTGCATTAGTTTCTTTCTTTTCTATAATGTTCTGGTCAATACATCGATACGGCGTATTACTAGTTGAATCGGTGTATCCCCTTTCATCACCAGTAAGCAGATTTGTATTAAACTGATCAATAGGGCGTATTCATTAACTTAAATACGGTTGTATCGATATATGATACAGCAGCAAAGCCGGTTTTTCATATTCAGATTTCGTGTTTAATTGTCTATATTTACCTTCTCCCAAACTTATTCTACTAACGATTCTCTGATTCTTTTTAGTAGCTAAGATGAAGGTAAGTAACGAAGAATCCAAAACGCTAGGGTTACTCATGATCGATGATGATTTGTTTACTTGCGATACACCTCTTGGGATGATTTTTAGTGAGTTCAACCGATTAAGTGGAATGGATGACGATTTTTTTACTTATGAGGTGAAAATTCTTGAGCTTTCTTATTCCCTAAGTGTTGAGCAACAAATAGATGATTTAGATAATGGTAACCTTGATGTTTATGAAAGGAAAGTGTGTTATGATGAATGTGAGAAAATATATGTTGAAGCCGTAATTTTCATTGAAAAAAGATTGGTAAGGTTGATTGATGTAATTGTGGAGCAATGGATAGATTTGAAATACGGCGATCATACGATGGTTAGTAATAAAATCAAGGAAAGTGTGGTTGCTACATGGTTGATCCAGAGTTACAAAAAGCAATTCGAAGAGTACATGTAAATTAAGAAACAAAAAGAGGTATATGGGCTTGATGCCGGTATGGAATATGATCCATCAAATGTTGATTTTAGTAAATGGTTGGCTTCGAAGTTTAGTAATTATATGATGATGGATTGGTATCCAAAGAATGCGTTATGGATCTATTGGACAAGAGGGGATGATGAAGAGGTGATAACGGATGATGAGCTTTCTAATCCTGGAGAAGGAAACTTGATTGAAGAAACTGAGATTGCTAAAATCTTCAGGATTGAAACCGACATATTCCAGTTTGAAACATCTCTATGTGAAGCATTCAGGGAATTTAATTATCTGCTTAAGATTGATGTAGATGTACTCACTAATGATATTCCAGGATTCAAGACTTACGATGAATATAAAAACGCTTGGATATATGAATGGAACAAAGACGTTCCATAGGTTGCTAATATGCCATGGTTGGATTATAGACCCTGGATGGAACCTAGTGACGATATTGAACATATTTTCAAGTCGTTTCGCTTCAAGAATGAACATGTTAAGTGGCCCACTTGCAATTGGAAAACAGAAAAATATTTCAATGGTGGTGATTTACCCAGAGTGATTTGGAATAGGTACATGATTTACTTCAAGAATTATGAATGGTATGAAAATCTTAAAGAGGGTGAATTAAAAGACGAAGATTTAAATAGTAAAGCCATCTTCGAGGGATCAAAAGGGGTAGATAAAGAATCAAGTAACAAAGGTAGGACTTTTTGTTCGACTATTGACGAATGGGAAGATTTTGAGCGTACAAACTACATAGGAGCAATGCTAATTCTAACTATAACCTTTATCTTGATATTTCTAGGATATTTGATGATCATGCAGGAACAAACAATGATTATAAAACTCAAAATGATAAAGGACGATTTGATGAACACGAGCTTATAGAGGATGACGATGATGACATCGGTGATTTAGAAGACTACTTGCTTCAAAAAAAGACCATTTTACTATGATAGAAGAAGAAGAAAGATTCAAAGGAAAGAAAGGCAAGCTACTTGGAATTCCTTACGTGAAACCACCAACATGCAAATCAGAGAAGTTCGAGGTAGTTAAATATTCATTCGGACCAGTAGGAATATGTCGCAATCAAGGAATACGAATATGACATTTGGGTCTGAACTGAATAAATCGCGTCTCAAGTCTACCAAGATATTTTTCGTAAAAGGACGAAGGATGGTCCAGGATACGTACCAAGTAAAGATGGAAACAGTCCTACTTAAGACTTTTCTTAAAAAAGTGCTTGCCAGGAGGACAACCCGTGAATGGTTTTTTACTTTTTATCGATTCTGTCTTTCCAGACTGTCTATACGGCGTATCTAATTTCAATGGATATGACGTATTAACTATCTGGACGTTATCCTGTTTTTATTTTTCTGCACTTTAAAACTTTATTGTCAGACTTGTCGATACGGCGTATTCATTAAACGAATACAGCATATTTGACATCTGAACCGTACTTAGGATTTTTAATACAGGTTTCAATACGGCGTATCCTGAAACATGGATACGGCATATTAACTTCCTGCACAATTTTAGTTTTCATTTTTTGGATTTATTTTGTTTTCTAACTGGCGATCTAGAGATAGAATTGCACTTGTTTTCTAGCCATTTATACAGGTCCCTTACTGGAACATTAAAAGAATTTGGTATGCTTATTTTCTGGAATTATTTGTGTGTTGTATTCATGTTGGTATTCAGACGCATTTACAACATACATTCTTGCTCATATACGCAACATGGAGGATCATACCGAGCAAATCTCAAGGGAGTTTTATGTGTCTCATGCTTTTTATCTGTTTTCATGTTATATTTATACAACGAGGTCGTTGTATATCTCAAGTCAGGGAGGAGAATTAGAACACTTACTTATCCTTATTTTTACATTAATATGCCTAATTTATACTCAAATTTAAAAAATTTCTTAGCATATTTTTGTGAAATTATTAGTTACATGCCCTGCACACATAACCCTTAATTCCAATTGTAAGGATTTAACCTTATCCATTTCCTAATTTTTACCCCAAATTCCACAAAAGTATGAGTGTGCTGGTGACTGTAGTAAACTTTAGAACTTGGCTTGATATACCACTCGAGACAACAATAATAAGCACTAATTTTAAAAGATGGAGTGACCTTTCTAAACTGGTGAATTTTTAGGATTACACCAAAAATCCTATACATATTGTGATATTAACTAACCACATCGGTTAGTTAACCCCCATATAAAACTTTTGTTTACTCTCACTTTTAGAGTAAGATACCCTTAGAAAAACCTATTAAGCCATTCCTTTCATTTTCTTACACCACAAAATATTTGTTTCGTTACACCCTTACACCTTAGCCTACCCTATAGATTAAGTCTTCAATCGATTGCTAGTTGCTTTTTGTAAAGTATTGTGTATCATGTGTTCGTGTACGTTATTTTGTAATCTATGGTTAGGTCAGGAAATTGCACAATGCAATGGGAAAGTGAAAGTAGTAATTTTTTTATCTTTTGTGTGTTTACTACTTTCACTAGTATGATCGGATATTCATTATTCAGATTTATCATGTTCGTGAAGTGGTGAAATTTTACACCAAATTTCGTTTTATAGTAGTAGTGAAAAAAAATCAAAAAAATAGAAAAATACAAAAAAGATGGAAGAGAGAAAAAAGAGAAAGTTTGTTAGATAATCGGTTCATCTAAACTTAACCGATTCTATATTTATGATGATCGATTATTCGTTGGTACGTGTTATAAACCAACGATGTAAAGTTTTTTTGTATATTATTTCTAGTTGGTCGCAATATAAACCAACTACGTGTATCTTTTTGTATCAAGTGGTAGATATCGCCACTATTGTTGTGTAGTATGTATATTATGGATGATTGGGAGTTGGTCGTTACGAGAACGCCAACTAAGGTTTGTTTTCATTGATCTATGATCAAGTCATATATGAGTCTAATTCGTGTCTACCCGAAGCATGAGTTTCCGTGTTAAAGCGTGAGTTAGTCTATGATTTTGTGTCATTTTCATGGGTATGGCCGAGAAAGTAGCTAGCAACACCGTTCCTTATTTGTTTGGACTTTATCTATTTGTTTTGTTTTTATATTTACACCAATTATATTTCCCATAGCTAATTCCTAACCTTTGGTTTGCTCGAATGAGGGAGTGAGCAATCATGTATGTCTATTCCATGGATTTAGATGTGTATATATGGTTTTGTTGCCCTTTTTGGTGTATAACTGTTGGTGAAATTATACTAAATTCCATACCCTATATCATTCTTCATCCTAGCCTTTGGTTTTACTCGAATAAGGGAGTGAGCAATCACATATGTCTCATTCATAAACTTAATTGCTCATTTATTTATTTATGCATGAATTGGTACTTAATTGCTTATATTTGTTATTTGCAATAATTATGGTGCAAAGAGTGTAAGTTAATCAAAAGGCACGCATTTTAGAGCTTAAACGAAGAAATTATGAAGAGCACTCTTCTGAAATCCTATACGATGTATCCAGTAAGGAAGATATGGCGTATCTGTGCCTTAAAATTCACTCAGCTCCACGATGAGAAGATCTATACGCCATATCCAAAAGAAATCCATACGCCGTATTCAAGTACAAGTCATAGAATATTCTAGAATATAATAATCATGAAGCCCACGCCAAGAAACCCAAATATGCCATATTGAACCCTTTCAATACGGCGTATCGATCAAATTCTAGGCCTATAAATACCGAACCCTAAATACGAATTTAGTGTGCAAAAAGTGTGCAAAAAATATACCAAAGACTGAGAAGAAGGCATTAACCACCAGGTTTGATTTTTAGAAGAGAAAACAAGCCAATAAGGTCTTGCAATGCAATTCAATCCATAGGAAACCATTGAACTTGCCAGAAACCTTCTAATCTTGCCGGAAGTACCTAAAACTCACCGTAAACTTGTTTTGATCACTTATATTAACTGTTTAAATCAATTACAAGTTGTTGTTTTTTTTAAAACTTGCCAATAATATCTAAAACTCGACAAAAATACACAAAACTTGCCGGAAATACCCAAATTTTGCCAAAAATGCCAATCCGATTAATCGCCGATTAATCCCGCCTTGACCGATTACAAGCTACAAGGTGGTCGACCGCCCGGCTAACGATTCACGATTTTTGCAACCTTGACATTTATTATTACTTTTTAGACCGTTGGCAATAACTTAAAGAATTAAGATCATATTAATAATAAATTATAAGCTAGTCTTATTAAGTTTTCAACGATAGGATAATACAAAACTAATGATAAATTAAACCGCCAAAATTACAACTTAAAAATATGACATTAAACAAGTTTCTGTAACATCAACTTTGCAATCTTACAAAGATAAAAAAACTAACAATATTAGAGAAATTTTTTGTATTACTTAAATACAAACAAAATACTATATAAGTGTAGATATATATGTATATATTATTCGGACGGGGTGGGTTGGGGATAGTATTCCCCCAAACCCGATTAAATTCCCCATTTAAGCCCAAAAACCCGCCCCGTAACCCGATAAGTATGCCCCGCCCCATCCTAATTAGTTTGGGTTTTGGGTTTCCCTATTGGGTTTGGGTTTTTTTGCCATCCCTATTCTCTATCTTCTAACTATCAACTTGTGTGTGTTAATCGTCCAATCTCAGTCTAGGTAAACCAAAACTTATGCCAGTCTCTCAGGCTGAAACCCCCTTTTATCGTATTAGTTTAGGTTTAACTTAGGTATAACATAGAATAAATAAGGATTAACTTAGATAACTAAAATATTGATAGACTTAAGTATTAACACTCGCTCTTAGTGATTGACACCCTACTTACCAACGAAACTATAACTGATCGGGTACACTGCCCATTAGTGTTTTAGGTAAAGTCGGCAAAATATAAATAGTAAAACATGATAATAAATATTACCTTCGTACAACGACATATCAAGTTTTTGGCGTCGCTACCGGAGAGTGAAGTTGTTTAATTCTTGTTTTTATTAGTGTTTTTAGTTTAGTTTAACTTAGATTAGTTTGCATTGTATATTATTGCATATTGTGTGTTTGTGTGTTTGTGTGCTTGTTTAATTTTCTGCATTAATTTTTCTTCGTTGGTACTGTTCTGATCGAATAACCGATACAGCATATTCACCAAGTTGAATACGGCGTATCACCTTTCGACACCAATACAACGTATTCTGTTTAACAGATCAATACGGGATATTCAGTTAATTAAATACGACGTATCGATCATCTAATACAACAGCAGACTTAATTTTTCGTATTCCATTCTCGTTTTTAGTTTTCTAAATTTTCTTTCTTCGGAGCCTATCTTACTGATTGTTTGTCCTCTGTTTCAGGCAGTGCATGACCAGGAGTTTGAGCAAAGAGCTCGTTACACCTTTCGAAGAACCAGAACGAGTATTACATTCAACAAGGAAGTTTTTCAAGACATTAAGTCTTAATTATTCGAGTTCACCGGAATTTGATTTATTTTCTGATCCCGAAGATCAGTGTGAAGAAGAAGTTACAGAAGCAATGACGGAACCTACTATGGAGGAATACATGACTAAGACCCTAGAGGACTATGGATCGGGTATTGCTAGGCCTAAGATTGATGATAAGGCTCACTTTAAGTTGAAGGGCCAATTTCTCAAGGAATTGCGTGATAATACTTTTAGTGGATCGGATAATGAAGATGCCAACGAACACATTGAGAAGGTTCTTAAGATTGTTGACTTATTTCATATACCTGATGTGACTCAAGATCAAATAATGCTTCGAGTTTTCCCTATGTCGCTTACTGGAGCTGCAAGTTGTTGGCTAAGGAATTAAGCAAATACTGTCCACCTGCCCGAACTGCTAAAAAGATAGAGGAAATCAATAAATTTCAACAAGATCCTGATGAGACTCTTTACCACGCTTGGGAGCGATTCAAGGAACTATTATTAAGATGTCCTCAACATTACCTAAAAGATATGCAGGAAGTGATCTTGTTTTACAAAGCATTGGATGTACCTACTAGACAAATTCTTGATTCCAAGGGTGCCATACCATCTATGAAGGCTGCTGATGCTAAGAAAGCCATCCAAGATATGGCTGATCATTCTCAAAAATGGCATAATAGAACGTCTACTAGGACTAGAAGTACTTATACTTCTGATGGATTAGCTACTATTCAAGCTCAATTGAACAACCTTGGAGGGAGATTAAGAAAGTAAATGAAAGAGTGTATGCCGCTCAAGTAGGATGTGAATCATGCAATGGACCCTACTACATAAAGGATTGTCCAATAAAATAAGAAGGAAAAATATTTGAAGAAGCATACTACACTCAATTTGGAGTACCATTCCCCCAAGGAGGAAGATATAGAGCAGCTGCATCAGGATTCTACCAAAGAGACAATGGAAATCCTTCGTATAAGAGCAAAGGTAAACAAGAATCGTTGAGCAAGTTTATGGCTGAATCTGCAAAAAGACATAATAAAAACTCTAAATTGATTAAGGAAATTTGAGCTTCAATGGTTGTTGCTATTAGAAATCAAGGATCCTCGATCAAAGCTTTAGAAATTCAAATCGGGCAAATGAGCAAAGTACGTCAATAGAGGGGATCTAGAAGTCTTTCTGGCTCAACTGAGACAAACCTGAGAGATCATGTCAATTCGATCTTGACTACTGTTGAAGCTGACACGACCTCAATACGTCGTATCGGTACTACCCGATACGCCGTATTGAGCCCCCAGAACAGGATGCAGTTTTTCAAGCCAAGTCAATCGATTATTCCTTTTCCTAATCAATTAATTGATGATAGTTATGAAGAGAAGGAGGTACTGCGTGAATTGATTGATAAAAGGGAATCTGCTACGAAATTGAAAAGGTTGCTTAGGGAAAATCTGAGGATGGGTTACCAAATTGAAGCATCAATGAACATGCATGACTCGGCAATTCTTGAAGATTCTCTACCTCCAAAGGAAAAAACCCTAGGGAGTTTTACTATACCTTGTTATATTAATAATATTTGTTTTTAAAAAGCCTTAGCTGGCTTAGAAGCTAGCGTTATTGTTATGCCTTACTCGACCTTTACCAATCTAAGTTTAGGTGAATTAGCTCCTACTAAGATGATAATCGAATTGGCTGATAAAACGTCCCAATGGTATAGCTGAAAATGTATTAGTAGGCATTGATAAGTTTGTCTTTCCCGTAGACTTTATTGTTTTAGATATGCCCAAGGATATCAAAGGCCCCTTAATCCTCGAAAGACCATTCTTGTCTAGTGCTCATGCTAAAATTCATGTGTTTAAAAAGAAGATTGCTTTAAGAGTAGGGGATGACAAAATAGTATTTAAAAGTGAAAATCTTGCTAGTAACATAATTAGGAGAGTTTTTGCGTTAGGACTAAGAGAACGGATGGAACTTGATTTAGAAGTTAGGCTAATAGGAGAAGCTTTAATCTTGAATAGATCACTAGACCCGATGTATGGAGACTTTATTAAACTAAATGATCTAAATGAACCATTAGAGCTTAGTGTTAGGAACACGAAAGTGTCAGTCACTTCTATAGATATCATTAGATAGCTCGTTTAGTTATTTTTTGGAAACTTACTAGGCTAATTAGCCCAAGGCTCATGGAAAGCCCATGCAAGACAAGGCCCTAACCGACCATAGGAGGTATAAATACCCTTTCCATGCTATGGAAAGGGTGTTGGTTGTTCATTTGTTTCACACATTAATGCATTTTCTTTCTATGTTTACTTTCTCTCTCTAAAGTGTTCATCCAACCACTCTCTCTATCTCTAAAACCACCTCTCTTTCTCTAACCTTGTATGTTATTAGATATCTTTCAATTGGTATCAAGAGCCATGGAGTGATTTGTTTAGTTTTTGTGTTTGTATTTGGTTCGTTTTTTTTTGTTTAAACCGTACGTTATTTTTTCTTGTTTTTTCTTTGTTTTTGAAGCTCTTGTGTACACTAAAGGATCATTTACCTTGGTAAATCTGATCTAGTATCTTAAGGATATAGGTGTAAAAGCTTAGATTCAAGAAAAACATCACTTTTATTCATATTTTGTATTTGAAAAGCTTTAAAAAGTACAAATCTTGATTTCAAAATTTTTGGATTAAAAACCATAAAGTTTGCATTTTAAGGTACCTATAGGCTTAATAATACTAGTTGTATAAGAAAATTTGGGAAAAAACAATCAAAAATGTGTCTTTTTGTGTTTTAAAAGTTTGAGTTTCGTCCTTGTTGCAACCAAATTCGCAGTCACTGAATAGGCAGTAACCGAATTAGCAGCTTCTTTTGTCAACCGAACTAGCAGTTTTTCTGTTGTAACCGAATTAGCAGCTTGAAGTTTCAACCGAATTCGCAATTCCAAGTGTTATCCGAATTGGCAGTTTTCTAGTTTCAACTGAATTAGCAAATTTCCAGTATTAACCGAATTGGCAATTTTCTGTAGCAACCGAATTCACAGTTTTCTGTAGCAACCGAATTCGTAGTTTTTTATAGAACCGAATACACAGTTTTCTGTAGCAACTGAATTCGCAGTTTTCTGTAGCAACTGAATTCGCAATACTTTCTTTAGCAACCTAATTTGCAATATCATTTGGCACCAAACTT
>BQNB010184805.1:0-12276 GCA_026074375.1 Tanacetum coccineum
TTGTATTAATTGGATCAAGTGTAAATCCAAGTGTGTAGATTGTATATTGGTGTGATTTGGATTGTATGTCAATCCAAGAGTATAGATCTTGTGAGTGTTTGAAGACTTAGTGAAGTCTTAGATTGGTTCTAGCTAGGATTAGGACTCGACATCTAGCTTAGTGTCAGAAAAGAAAGTAACCGACGTGTAAACGGTTTTATCCGCCTAAAGGGAGCTTGTTGACATAGTAAAATCTCGAGTGGAGTGCTCGGGGAGTGGATTAGGAACAAAGAGGTGCTTCGTTGCCGAACCACTATAAATCTCGATGTCTTGGTTTGATCATTTCTTTCTTTATCTCTTTACTTATTACTTGCATTATTAGATAGTTTAGTTGTGATTCATATTGTTGGTTGATTGACATACATCTCGAATCAAACTATATCATAAGCAAACTTTTAAAACGCTAATTAACCGATAAAACTATTCAAACCCCCCCCACCCCTTTTAGTTTCTACAGACTTTTAACAAACACTAAGGAGGCAATATCATATACACGATGTCGTAATTTGCATAATTGAAATGTAGTTTATACATTTGACCAATAGCTACCATAACCCGGGTCAAGTTACCTCGCCAAGATACCGGTAGTGTTGGTTGCAACAATGACCCATGTCAGGTTACCCCGCCAAAATATCGGCGCTTGTATATTATGGCCACAAAACATACGAATGCAACATTCGTCATCGGTGCCTTAACAAATAAACAACCAAATAAGACCAATGGATTTTACCTCTACATAACTTCAGTTTTGAATAGGCATAATTGCCGACTGAAACATATCTCTCGAAAAAAAATAAACAATCCAAACACTCATAATAACCAAATTGAAATAAAGAATTGTAAACCAAAATATCTATATACCTTTTTGATACACAAATCTCCCAGTAATCTTCCGGCACCAAAAACATCCAGAAGTCAAAACCTAACTTTTGTCCCTTGATAAACTGCTAAAGAACGGGAAGAAGCAATCGCAGAACCCTAGAATCAGAGTCATTTGTGTTTAAAGATTGGGGCAAGAAACGTTAGAGAAGCTTCGGGAAATCGGTAGTATGTAATTATGAAGAACTAAGTAAGCAAACTCTGATAGTGAGCAGCGATGGATGATAATGAAGAGCACCAACGTATGATCAAAAAGTATCTTCTAGATGCATATGCAGTAGGAGATAGGTAATCAATTGCATGACAAATAAACCCATAATTTTAATCAATATAACGACATCAACATTATAAAACTCTATAGAATAACACAACTAAAGAAAATTAAACATGATACTTTAAAACCCCTCAAAAATATAAAAAAAGAAATTGAAGAAAAATATATATACCAAGAATGGAAATAGAAATTAAATGTAGATACTTTCACTTTTTAACCATTAACCGTCTTTTTCCTCCTCCTCCACTTCCACTGATCCTATCTTCCTCTGAAATGCTGATTCTGAAGTTGTTTTTTTTTTTTCCGAGTTTGTGGTTGTGTCGATGTTTGTGCGGGATGTGTGTGCGTGCAAGATTTTTTGGTGGTTGTGTCGACCTTTGTGGCGAGATGTGTTTGTGCAAGATTTGTTTCTAAAGGGAATTAAGGGGTGGAGAATGAAAGAATCGTTCAAAAATAACCGTATCAAATTTGGCCAGATGATTATGGACTGGGCAAAAAAAAAAAAAAGCAAAATGAGGGAATAGTAAAGACGAAGCGGTACTGTGTCATGCACTTTATAGGGATATATGACAAATACAAATAAAGTGAGTTGGAAATATACCTTGATCTTTGCGACGGGGCCTGATTTGTTATGTTCAGTGTGTTCGTTTAAGCGATTTTTTTATAGAGCAATAATATTTAAGCTTGATGTGTTTTTTTATCAGTATCAGATACATTGGAAAACCCACTAAATCTTTATGTTTCTTTAAAGCAAAACAAATAAAAAAGTCCACCTCTTTTTATAGGTTATGTTATTTATTAACTTAGTTTGGGCTTCTAAATCTTTATATATCTTTAAAGTAGATGGCTTAGGTTTATATTGACTTTGATAACAAACAAATAAAAAAGTCTTCCTTTTTTAGGGGGAAATTGTAGAGACTAATGAGGTGAATGGAGGGTCGAAGAGTCAGTATTTGGTTGTGCTCTGATTTAAGTGATCCTGTGTGTGGAGTTATGGCAAAGCACTATATGAATTCGGCTAGGTAACAAAGCTACGTAGCCTAGGTTTGTAGCTACTAACGTAGGCGGCAAAACGCAACAACAAAAACACTTAAATGATATCACATAAACCAAATCAGGAAACCACTTAATAGCTAACATTATCACAAAAAGCAATAACATACAGGCATAACCCCCATGCAAAAGATGTTAGTAAAATACAACACACATAAAATGTAAAAACCTAAAATAATTATGAAAACACCGTAAAGAGAATGCATGCAAGAGAATGGAAAGGGACATGTAAAGCAAGACATAAATTTGTATAGGAATCACATACCGTAACGAACATGATAGAAGCTGAAAGGTTCTTAACTAGAATTCCCAAAAGAATTGGTAGTCAAGCTTTAGCCAAACACTAGAATTATCAAAACAAGAAGACAATTCGAAATAATTTGCTAAAGGGATTTGTTATTGATGAATTAAGTTGAATTACACACGATAGAGAGAAAATTATATAAGATCTAAATGTTACAAATGACATGAGAAGCCTATTTATAGAGAATGAAATGAAAGGGAGAGTTTGTTGGATTTGGCGGGAAAAATAGTTTGAAAGTCTGTCAGGCGTGTTTGGCATTATTGAATTAATCACGTGCGTTGCATGTGATCCCCTTTTTTCAGCTTATAACATTCACACTCCCTTGAAAACATCCTTGTCCTCAAGGATCAAGTGAAAACTCAGGAAACCTTGCCAGAAGATCTTCCAATTTTTCCCAAGTAGCATCTTCTTCACTTCCATTAGACCACTCAATAAGCCCAAACACCACCATTCTATTATTTGTTTCACCATTTTCCTATCTAAAAGCTTGAAAGGAGTAACAGCTAAGAGACCTTCACTATCACATGCTTGAAAGGAGCCCATAACAGCTGAATCAATGTAGCAAGGCTTCAACTGAGATACATGAAACACTGGATGAACTTTAGCATAGTCTGACAACTTCAGCTTGTAGGCAACCTTCCCAGTTGTCTCTAAAACTTGAAAAGGACCAAAGAACTTTGAAGAAAGCTTATGCTGACCCCCTTGCCTTACAGTGATTTGCCTTTGGGGGTTGTGAAATGGTCCTTGGAGTCCAATGGCTTGCTACTTTGGGAACAATCCAGTGGAATTTTAAGGATTTGATAATGCAGTTCTATCATGAAGGGCAAAAGGTTGTATTAAGAGGAACTCACCAATCTGAGTTGGCTTGGTTAAACTCAAAACGGTTACAATGGTGGCAGGTAGCAGGATTGCGCTCAGGTGGAGTTTGACCATAAACAACTTATAAGGAAGTAGTATCCAAACAGCTCTTTGGTAGTTTGTGTAATACCAATATTAGATTAAAGAGTATCCATTGACCCAATCTTTAGGTGTTTCCCTAGTCATACACCTAAGATAGGTTTCCAAACACTTGTTAACAATCTCAGTTTATCCATCTGTTTGTGGGTGATATGCAGTGGACAGCTTGAGCTTAACTTGTAACATCTTAAAAAGTGATTGCTAGAATAAGCTCATAAACACCTTGTCTCTATCACTAACAATAGTCTTGGGTAGTCCATGTAACTTGTAGACATTGTCCAAGAAAAGTTAAGCCACTTGTGAGGTTGAGAAAGGATGGGTTGTAGGTAAGAAATGAGCATACTTTGACAATCTGTCTACTACCAATAAAGAACTTTTGCCTTGAGACATGGGTAGAGATTCAATGAAATCCATAGAGAGATCTTGCCAAATCTTGTCTGGTATAGGTAAGGGTTGAAGGAGACCTGGATAAGCAGACAAGTCACTCTTATTTCTTTGGCATACATCACAAGTCCTTAACCATTCCTTGACCATTTTTCTCAAACATTTCCAATAGAAATAAGTAGTAAGCCTTTTGTAGTTGCCTGTCCTAAACCACCCTAATATATACCCCCCAACACACCACCCCCCCATCACCAACAACACAACACCTACACCCCACCCCACCATTCACTCACTGAATGGCCACCCACAAATGATCCATGGAAATGAATCTAACAATTTTCTTTATTAGCTCCAATTCTTTTCCCACCACCCATTTATCTTTCCTTTATAATTGGTCACTTTGCCACACATACTTGCTATTGACCAAAGTTTTGTTCTGCAATCCTTGATAACAGCTTGTAGACTTGGATATGTGGACCATGTAGCTATGACTGCATCCATTAATTCATTTGAAACTCCAGCCAGAAGACTAAAAATAGCACCTTGCCTTTCAACATTACAAGCATCAACTATGTATTTTTGTACAATTTTTGTATTCTATTTCCATACATCAAAGCCTTGTAGTTTGTTAGGAACCATTAGAATTGAAATGGAGTGGTGAGTCTTTGATCCAATACATACTTCAAGCTGAAGTGATCTGTCCTTATTTTAAAGTGCCTATCAAGCAAGTATCCCCTCCAATTTTGTAAAGCCAAAACCACAGCCAACAACTCCTTTTCATAAGTGGACAAGGATTGATGCTTAGGGGCTAATGTTTTACTCAAATAGGCTATGGGATGTTTGTTTTGTTGCAAAACTGCCCCTATACCAAACCCTGATACATCTATCTCAATGACAAACTCCTCATCAAAATTTGGGAGAGCTAGCACATGAGATTGCATCATAGTTTGTTGCAATCTTTCAAAGGCTTCTTGAGCTTCTGGACTCCACTGAAAAACATTTTTTTGAGCAACAGAGTTAGTGGTTGACTAATAGCTGCATACCCTTGGATAAACCTTCTGTAGTAGCCCGTGAGCCCCAAAAATCCCCTTAATTGACTTTTTAAAAAAAAGGTTAGAAGGTTCAAGGTTCACCTTTGCATAAACTTTAATCTTACTTAGATCGTTGGAAACCCATTTTGTTGAGATTACATGCCCCCAAATACTCTACTTGTGTAGTGTCCCATAACACACATTTTAAGATTTTCTCTTGGCAAATGAGTTTTTCCCTCATATCTTGTAGACCATCTCAATGTCAATGTGGCAGACATTAAGGGGCTATAAACCAGGATATCATCAAAAAATACTAGGGTAAACTTCCTCAAATAGGGCTTAAACACAGAGTTCATTAGTGCTTGAAAGGTAGATGGGGTATTAGTCAACCCAAAAGGCATGACCGAATTCATAGTGTCCTCATAGGTTTTAAAAACAGTCTTGTAAACATTAGATTCCACACATTCCTAATTTGTTGATAAACCTTATCTTAGAATCCAATTTAGTGAATACATGAGCCCCTATGGAATTCATCTATAAGCTCTTCTTTCAAGGAATTAGGGACTTATACTTGACTGAGTGCTTGTTTTACTGCTGTAATCAATGCCACATCTCCATGTCCATCCTTATTTTTTACCATGGACAAAAGGAGAAGAGAAAAGGGCTATTGCTTGGTCTGATCATCCTGAGTCCAACAATTCTTTAACATTGTTTCAATTAGTATCCTTCTGGTTAGGAGGATACCTATAAGTCTTATATTGACATAACAAAAATTATCTTCTTTTTAAAAGGAATCTTGTGATCAAATTTCTTTGTAGAGGAAGCTCTTAGAAAACATCAAAACACATAAGCATTATTCCCAAGAAACTAGTCCTTATATGCACTGACTCCCTCCTTTGATTTGTATTACTTTGTATCTATTCAGGTAGCAGATTGTCCAGACAACATTAATGAGGAAAACTCTAGCTTTACCCACTCTGAGCATCCAAACTTAGACATTTGTTCACAGATCAACCAAGCCATCTTAGATTGGGTGTGTTCCTTTAATAAAAACTTTTGCTCCGTGTGATAGAATTGACATGTCAAATCCTTTAAAATTCCACTGGATGATTCCCAAAGTAGACAGCTTGACTACCATGGACCATTTCACCAAATCCCCAAAGGCAAACAACATAACATCTGCTTCTAACATACACCCTAATTTTCATTGAAAGGCCTTAACCATGTCACTAGTTTAGACCCTCTAACTACTGATACTTCCAGGGGACAAGTGTTTCTTATTCTACACCCCAATCTTTTGGCCACATACAAGTCCAAAAAATTATGTGTGCTCCCTGAATCTATGAGAATGTGTAATATTTTTTTTAGAACATGTCCCTTCAATCTCATAGTGTTATAGGTAGGGATACCAGACAATGCATTTAGTGAAATATGGGGTGAAGTTTGAGGTGTTGGATCAATCAATTCATAAGAAATCATATCAGATTCTTCCTCCTCCTCCTTTTCCAAACACTCCTCTATTCTGGTCCTTCTGATTTCCAAAGTAAACACATGCCCTTCACATTTGTGTCCAGACACATACTTCTTATCACAATAGAAACATTGATTCTTAGCTCTCTTTTCTGCAAATTCCTTTTGACTCAGCATTTTCCTAGGTGTTGGACTAGGCAATGCAGGATACTTAGTGACAACTTGAGTGTTTGGGACTGGTGTGGTCACAATAGTGGCTTTATTTGGATAAGCCACATTCCTATTGACATAGTAATTATTATTGAACTTAGGAGTAGGTAATACTGGAGTAGCCTTTTGTTTAATCACAGCTAAACTAGCCTCTTAAAAATTAGCTAAACTGAAAGTATCTGCCAATGTCTAAGGCTTAAACATTCTAACATTCATCTTCATATTAGCAGGTAAACCAGCAATGAACATACTAACATCCTGAGATTTAGTTATATCCATTTGAGTGAGTAATTGTTCAAACTGACCTTGATATTCTTTCATATTAGTGGTATGCCTCAAAATTTTCAATTCTGCCATTGGATCTTCATTGACTACCCCAAATCTCTTCAAAATACCTTCCTCATACACATCCCAACCCACAGTTTCACCATGTGCCTTAACAAACTGTAGATGCCAAGCCAATGCCTTATCATACAAATGAATTGACACAATTTTGATCTTATCTCCCTCAGCAACATTGTCAACTACAAAAAACTATTTCACTCTAAACAACCATCCTTTAACATCCTCTCCATAGAATTTTGGAAACTCAAGCTTCCCCATTCTACTAAATCTTCTAGTTCCTTCATTTCCTTTGAGTCTATTAACATCAGTTACCATAGGGTGTCAATTCGGGTTATAGGGGTCGGGGTCTTCGGTTGTGGAAAAATAAAAACTAACCCGCAACCCGACCCTATAAGGAACCGGGTCTATCGGGTTCGGACCTATCGGGTTGTGGGTTATCGGGTTGGGTCTATCGGGTTATCGGGTTAGACAGTTAAGCAAGCACAAAATAACGAGTCAAAAATGCTAACTGACATAAGATTTGCATGCGGCCTAAAAGCAAAACTAAATGAACATGATATATTCAATACAGTAAGCTTAAATATATAAACTTGAACTAGAGCAATACTTTGATAAAAAGACATTATAGCATTAAAAAGAAAGAACATATTGCGAAGCAGAGTTTTAATACAACTAAAGATGAACAATTACATTTTTTGAAATGGCAATTTTTGGCACTACTGGAAATTACTTGGACTTACAAACGAGATGGAGGACTAAAGAACATACACGAGTACATGAAATTCATATTTTTGAGCATATTCGTACAACAATCTATATATTATACAAAGAAGCATGCTTCATAATATAGAGTAGTAAATCCATGTTTCGAACAATCGATATGAATAAAACCATAATCCTCACATGATACATATCTGGAAAACAAACATACTAGTTATCTTCTTGTGGTAATGATACCATTAGTGGGTATGAGGGTTTGTGTAAGCCGCGTCTGGGGCTTTTGTTTAATAATCAAAGGATGTTTTAAATTTCTATAAGGTGGTCTTATAAGGTTTATCGGGTAACCCGATAACCCTGATACAAATAGCTAAAACCTAACTCCGACCCTATATGGCTATTCGGGGTTGAATCCGATAAAACCCGTAAGGCATATTGGAGACCCGAATCAACCCGACCATTATTAGATTTATCGGGTTCGGGTCGGGTATGACACCTATAGTTACCACAAAATTCAATTGGGCCAAGATGTTATTGAGAGTAGCATTAACAGTATCAAACTTCTCATTAAACTCAGTAGTGGTTTGATTCACATGATCAGTTACCCAATTCTTAATTGAATCATCAACATGAGCCTCAATTGTTGAAGTTCTTGTTCCCACCAATATTTTGGTTACAATTTGTTAAATAAGAGTGAATACACCACACAGAATAATAGTCCACCGTATAATCCTAACCAAACGTATTTTGGAAATGCAAACAGAACGAGTAATCAAGAATGACGTATTTGTGATTGGAAAGGTAGTCTAGAATGACCGGAATTTATGTCTATACGGTGGTTTAACCAAAAGTCAACGGAATAAAAGGGTGGTGTAACAAAATAACGGTTTCTAACAGAATTGTAATAGAAAACTCAAAACGGTTACAATGGTGGCAGGTAGCAGGATTAGGCTCTGATACCAAATGAAAGGTTCTTAACTAGAATTCTCAAAAGAATTGGTAGTCAAGCTTAGCCAAACACTAGAATTATCAAAACAATAAGACAATTCGAAGTAGTTTGCTAAAGGGATTTGTTATTGATGAATTGAGTTGAATTACACACAATAGATAGAAAATTATACAAGATCTAAATGTTACAAATGACAAGAGAAACCTATTTATAGAGAATGAAATGAAAGGGAGAGTTTGTTGGATTTGGCGGGAAAAGTAGTTTGAAAGTCTGTTAGGCGTGTTTGGTATTATTGAATTAATCACGTGCGTTGCACGTGATCCCCTGTTTTCAGCTTATAAACAATCCATTAACGTTTATTTGAACTTTAAAGGTAAAGTTTCCTCACAAATGTAATAGCGGGACTTGCTGCGAGACCAAGTTTTCTTTTCTTTTATGAGGGAACTTTACCTCTAAAGTTCAAATAATTTTTAGAGGATCCATATCCCTTAAAAAACACCGCTTAAGAAAATCATTGTACTCAAATATTATTATTATTATTGTTGTTTCTTTTTTATTGAGTGACAGTTTTATTTCTAAGTTATTAATTTTTTTAGAACTGCAATTTTTTCTATCTCACAAATATATATTTCATACATGCTTTTAGCGAGGCTTGAAACCATAACTTTTTGGTTAGTAGAAAACTCACTTACCACTAAACCAAAGTCCTAGTAGCTTCTAAGTTATTAATAATAAAATTTATAGTACTAGTAATAATTTCAAACAAAAATATTATAATAATCTCGATCAAATTTCAATTAGTAGTGAACAATTAAATTTAAACGTTAAAAAACGCGAATTTTAAGTTGGGACGAAGTGAGTATTTATTTTCTGAAAGAGTAATGATAAATAGACCTACAAGTATGCCTATTTCATTCACAATTTGACAAGTGTAATACACTCATTTCTTTCTCATCGTATTCACCAAACAATTCATAACTTCCACCAATCACATTTGTAAGTTTATATTTAAGTTCAGCAATTAGGCATACAGATTATTTTTCTTTCTCTGAAATTTATTTGATTTTGGCTTACAAAATGGCCAAACTTTGTTCTTGCTTAAAACTTACAAAATGTGCAGTATTTTTTAAATAAAATACTCTTACTTATAAAAATTGTAATACAATATGTTAATTATATAGATATTTAATTACAATTTAATCCATAAATATTTTTCAATCTCACTTACACCCATATATACAAAAACTAAATAAGTACACGTTATTATACAATAGCGTCGTTATACGCGGATAATCGTAAAGTATTTTATAAGTTATTCTTTTTGACTTATTTTAAGGGCATGTTTGGCACCAAAGATTATGGGAAGATTGTGATTATTTAAAAAAAATAAGCTATTTAAAATATAAGCTTTGTTTGGCAAATGATCTTATATGAAATTATAAAAAAATAATCTTTCATAATCTCTTAAAATCAAATGCTACTTCATGCAGCTTATAATAATAATCTCTTTTCATAATCTCCATCTACTGCTTCATCTCCAATTCCAGTAACAGTTACTTTTGCCAAACATACCCTAAAACTTATGAGTTTTTATAAGCTTATTTTAACATAATAAGTTATAAAACAATGGGAAGAGACTTGGTGAAATAATAATAATAATAAGAAGTCTTAGAAGAATTTTTAATCACACATCTTAAATAAGAGAGTGAAATTTAAAGAGACGTGCATCTATTTTTGTAGGTATATCTCATATGCGTGGTTATAGTTTTTTTACCCTTCTCGTTTTTTTCCTCTTTTGATCTCAGTTAATAAACCAATAAATTTCAAATAAGTTGAAAAAAGTTAACGCATAAAAATTAATCTTAAATCACATAAACTCACATATAAGCTCTTAAATCCCATAAACTCACATATGAGCTTAATCAAATTTATTGTTATAGTAAAAGCTATTTCGTGCTTTCAAGGTGTTTGGGTTATCTCAATTTATCAAGGGGCTAGGTTTTGACTTTTGGATGTTTTTGGTGCTAGAAGATTCTTGGGAGATTTGTATATCAAAAAGGTATATAGATGTTTTCGTTTATAATTCTGTATTTCAATTTGGCTCTATCTCTGATTTTATGCTTTTCTTTGGCAGTAATTTTGGCATAGAGCTTTCTTTGGGCTTATTGTGTTTCGAGTGGTGTCGAAGGATACCTCCTGAAGGTTTTACGATGGATAGGCTTCTATTTAATCAGTTTGTTTTAATATATTTGTAAGATTGTGGCTTTGTTTTCTTTATTGTTGTTGACTGAGATGGAGAATAGGATTATAGGCATAGTCAAGGGATAATTATGCGATGTTAGGTAATTAAATTATATGTATGTCATGTTTATTGGGGCATGAGGTATCACTAGCTCCATTATATGTTTGATACTTGAATGAATTACTACACATGTGTATTGTCCTACCAATAAGTAAAAGAAAATGGAAAAAACATTTACAACAGCTTATAGTAGTTTGTAGCTTCAACAATACATATTAAAAGGTGGTTTTACATCCAGATGTCAACCTTGAAGATTTTGCTCAGTCTATAGATGATTTCAATGGATCATAGCTAAAATTTGTTTGTGTAGAGGCTGGTATGGTAGCACTTCGACGTGATGCCACTCAGGTACTAATGTTCTCCCATATATCATCTGATGGTTTATGGTGAAACGATTTTCATTAATTGGTTGTAAAATTGGAAACAAATTTTTTTATTCAAATTTGTGTTGAATGAAGTGATTATATTTGCATGTCAGATTGTTTCTAGAAACTAAAAACAAACAGTTTCATAGTCTTAACAGCCACTAGAAAGTCGATTGCGCGTATCAAAACTTTCTACACACAGCTTTTCACAATACTATTGTCGCAGATGGTGTGATCTATGTGGAAGGCATCGAGTTTCGAGCAATTGACAAGGCAAGTTAGAATATTCGTTGCTTCCCATTATACATTCTTTCAATTATATAGGAGATGAAACCCATATATATATTACAGATTTTGTGTACTGTTTTTTATTGGTTGCTCATGCAACATCTTTCCACAGAGATGTATAATTGTGTACTTAATATATTCAGAAAGTAAAATGTAATGACAATGAAACTTTTCTCATTTCTTAAATAATTCAAGACAAAAAATGAGCACAACCGCCCACAAACAGCGACGCTGGGCTATCATGCTTTTTTCAATCAAATGATAATGAAAGACAGTCTCAGAATGTGCCACCAAGGAAAAAGATAGTGCTTAAAAGAAAGAACAAGGTTGCAGCAAAGAAACAAAGAAAAAATCAAACTCAAATTCAAGTTAATGTTGGTGGTGCTCAATCTCATACTCAAGTGTAACACCCCGATATTTCAACATAGTAACGGAAGCTAAATTGGGGGTATTACTTCATGAATCAACAGTCATAAACATAGAAAACGAATCAAAAGAGACGTTTTGGAAAATTTAGTTATCATTCAATAATATATCAGAGTTTTACAAAAGGAGGTCCCAAAATACATTGAAAACATAAAGGTTGAATGATAACAACTTTCGACGTATTCAAATCCAATGCCACTCCATGCCACTCCATGCCTTAAACTGCTTAGTTACCTTAGATAAACATGCTAAAAAGGTCAACACAAAGGTTGAGTATAATTCA
>BQNB010184806.1:1752-12276 GCA_026074375.1 Tanacetum coccineum
GCGGCGATGTATCTGTCATTTTAGCATTTTACATCTTTGTTGTATTTCCTATATTTTGCATTTTGTTGTATTATGAACGGAAATATTATGGATCTAATTGAATAGGCTTTCGCGTTGGGTATTTTATTGCTTCATCCTTCCCGCTATAATCATATATTGCTATATACCCCACCTCGCATCTTGGTATGATTCAAGGTTATTACCTGGTAAGCCTTTAGATGCATTTTGTATATTCTATTTTCGTCGAACAAGCGTTTATTGATTGTGAATGAAAAGAATTTTGGGCTGACAATATGTCGAATAGTGCAAGAAAGAATTGAATCTGGTGGGGGGGGGTTACTGTTTCTCGTCTGAAGCACGATGTGTGGGTCTTTCGAAATGATCCTTCAAGTTTCATAGTGTTTATCGAAAATAGTTTCCTTACCTCCGTTTCCTAAGCACATGATTATATTCTCCATCTGTTGGGCAATGGTTATACTTGTTTTGCACTAAGTAGTATTTTCGATAGCGTCATTTCCTTGGCATATTAAGATGTTTGTCATATGATCTCAAAATATCAATTATATGGTTTCTCCTATAATAGGTAAATGTACTCAGAAAACATTTTAGGACATAATTGTTATTTCATTTATTATTTTATGAAAGCAAAGTACAAGTACAATGTTATGACAAGGCTGGCTGTTTTGCTTATAGGCCTAGGCGGGCTAAAATTTTATGAATTTGTTCATGATCCTCGGCGCGTCTATCCTCGGCATCAGCTACCCTTATCTGCAATAATGCGATCTCATTCTCGGCAGCTGCGAGAGAATCCTGTAATTCGGAGATTAGAAGCTCTTTGTCTTCGGTGTCTGCATGAAGAGTGTCAATCTCTATCTCTATGTCCTCTAGTCTGGCCGTCACATCTTTTGGGCTGAGTCCTGATGTCTCGGATGCTGGTTTACCGTTAGAGAATGTAATGGCATCTGGAAAGAATGGTGATCTACTTCTCTTTCTAGATGGTCCAGGTGCTCGTGATATTAGTGTAGGAACACTGAGGTTATTTACTTCTTGGGAGTGTTCATGCCCCGTAGTAGGGGTCAAAGTTAATTCTACTTCATGTAATTGGGTTGCCTGAGAGGTTGGCGAGTCATGTCTTCTTGGAATAGAGTGTCCCGTGGTGGCTTCCTGTTCTGGAGAGTTGTCAGGTACGTTGCTGGAAAGTGATTGAGACATTTCCCGAATGCACCCTGTATACGACAAAATGGGGTTTCTTCTTCTTATATTCCATATTTGAGTAAAGATTAACTTATGAGTGCCATCTATTTTTGAGATAAGGTGTATTGCATGTTTTGAATGGTTATGCATACTATGTCTCGAGGATATGTCTAGGAGTGTTGGATTTAAGCATCGGTGTGTTTCTTGTTCGTTTGGGAAATTTACTCGCAATTATTAGTGGTATCCTTATGTTAGGACCTTGACCGGATAGTGTGGTAGGATTTCGGACAATAGGTGCATATCCGTAGAGTTCATATTATTCTGAACTCAGGGACTGGTGTAAACCTTTATGTTTTAAATTTCTTTCTGTAGTTTTGACTGTTAATTGCGATTATTGTCCCTTACTTTTACCGGGCGTGGTTTTAATTTCTTCCCATTATGAGTTTGTTGTTCACGTTTCCCAACTTTCATCAATTATTGGTGTATTCAAGCGGTACATGCTTTTTGGTAGGTTTTTGTATACTTTGAAATACTTTTAAGGGTATACCGACATAGTAGATCGTAGTATAGGTATTTTACAACGGTTGCTATAAAGAGTCCTTGTGTAGTGAAGTAACGAATGGGTGATTAGCAAGGTATCCCGAAGTGTTTATGTAAGTAACCCTCATAAAATGAGATAGTAAGGATGTATTCACTGACAAAATCCATAATATTGTGTAAGTGACTCTTCGTAGTGTGATGTTTGTTATAGGGTTAATTATTTGGTGAGAGTCACGGTAGTTTCCTTGCATTAGGATGATACAAATGCGCAATCCATAGGGTATGTTATTCCAAGATGGTGAATGATAATGTGTAGCCATGTTATCCATGACAGACAAGTGACAATTTAGTTATTTAATGATATCGTGCCATGCAGTTTGTTGACTTGGGGAGTAAATAGTAATAGATAGTGCGTATGCTATTCTAATATGTCCTTAAGAGCCAGTTATAGTCTAGAGTTACTAATGCAACCTAGTTCTCTATAACCAAGTGCTCTGATACAAATCTGTCACACCCCTAAATTTCACTGCAGCGGAAGACTGGATCTGGGATTATGACTTCATGGCGTGAAGAGGACTTGATACGAGAGATAGACCTCTACATGCCAATATACCAATGCAGACTCCACACATTTCATAAAATAGAACACCTAAGAAAAACATTGCTAAAGTGTCAACATAAAGTTGGTGAGTTCATAGGTTTTGTTGTTAATAATAAATGAAGAACCACAAGGTATAATAACCATAGCAATGAAATATGAATCTATATATCACATGTAAAAAAAGTATTTACTATTGTCTAAGCTCATGACACCGAAGCATTAACATGTATCATCATAGATAAGCCCAAGCAGATGTTCAACCCGCGACATCCGTAACAGACTCAAATGAAACTGTGTTTGCTTGACTAATGTCAGTCCAAGACAAACAAGATAATCAATCTCGATAGATCTATCCATAACATTCGTGCTTACAAGAATTAATGGTTCATGATAATTTGGGCAACATAGCAAGTTGGGTTGAATAGGGACTTAGACCCAATAGTAAATCAGTAAATGTACTAGTGTTCTACCGTTAACAAAAACATTGTTCTCTACCAATATTGATTGTAAAGACAGTAAAGAGGGCGAAAAACTCACCTTCAAATAAATCCCTGGAAGTGTAAATGGATCAATGTATGTCAAATAGTAACTCTAGTCACACAACTAAGTAATTAGACAATTTCTGAGTGTACGTTCGATAAATACTTTATGATAAATGACTATGCAAGATGGTCATAAAAGTACTAATCGTTTAGAGGTAACGGTTTATGTTCAAAAGTGTCATTTAGACCGGTGGCTTTAAGGGTGACTTGCAACTAAAGAGCATAATACAAGGATTGATATTGCGTCGCAATCTTCTACTACAAGTTCTATATCTCAGGAATATATAGCCATCATTTGTTGGTTTCTAAGTTTATATATTTATTCATACCGCAATTGACAAGTTAATCCTATAATTTTAATCCTATAATTATCAGTTTTTATTTATCGCGGTTCGTTCGACTCGTTTAATTAAGTTATTACACATATTTACCGCTAATACCCTTAAGTTTCCATATTGTCACATATAGCCCTTAATTCTTTAAAATGATGCTTATCGAATATTTAACTTTTCACTTTTTAGTTTCTACGCCCTTCATATATTTTACGTTTTTAATCCGAATAAGCGTTTAAATATTATAGTGTCAAGGGTTTTATATAAAGGCCGCCTTAACTTTGTTTATACGTTTATGACTTAAATGCGTTGTTATCATTTCTAGTTTATCAAAATCGCAATTTATTCATTTTCTACTTTTCGAGTAAGCCTTGCTTCGCCAACGAGTTTACTAGTTCGCTTGAACCTTTGACATAAAACGACCAAAGGACTCGAAATACGCATGCTAACACTCCCTTTTGTCTAAATTGTTTAAGGTAAAATACATGTGAGTGGTAGTAGGTATCATATATATTATTTTTGTGCAAGACAAAACCCACATGGCCTACCCCTTTCCATCTTCTGTTTTTCTTTGTCGTGCGTCCAACAGTGGGTTAATACCACTGCTGTGGTTTCTTCTTCCTCTCTACACACCCTTAAATATTACTAGTTGGGTCTTCATATTAATTCCCGCGTGGGTCTAGATTATAGGTTGGTCACGAGGTTGGTAAGAGTCGAGGCACAAGGACGATTTTTATGCGCCTGAGCAGACGCAACAGTGGCTGCTGTGGCCACGTTTCCTTGCAACGCAACCACCACGACAAGGCGGTACCCTTTTCATGGTTTAGTGGTACGTCTCATGGTGCTATTTGTGTCAAGGGTTTACGAGGTATGGGCACGAACCAACGAGCATGAGTTGCTCGTCTTTAACCAAGTCTGTGACGCACCAATCAGCGAGAAACGGGTCGCTGCGGTTCGTCTTGGGTTGCTTGGTCACGCCCATGGTATGTGTCGAGGTCATCACCTAAGAAACTCTACCACATTTCACGCGAAAATCTAACGTGTATTAGTCTCTAGTGAGCCAATGCATTTGATCACGACATGTTTAGGGTTCGTTATGTGTTTACACGCATGATACGTTGCTTACTAAGGTTACTATGCTTCGCTTATTTTATGCATGGCACGACCACAACCTTTTCATGCGTGCTTATAAACGAACCTTGCATGGTTTGTACCATGTAGGTCGCGTACACGTTGTGCAAAGTCGAGGCTTTTGCGAATGAGACTACAAGGGTAAATGACTTAGCATGATAATTATTAAGCTACACAAAAAAAGACTTACGAAGGTCCAAATATTTGCTAGACGATGAGAGGTGTGGTGGTGACGAGGAGTTCGAACCAATCCTTGGTTACTATTCTTCAAACCCGATGATTACTAGCCCTTGAAAACGAAAACTTAACTTCTACCGATTTGTTTAATTCTTGTTTTCAAATTTTAGTTGTGATAAAGTTGTTCATGCCTGGTTCCTTATTTATACGCAAGGTGTTCACTAGTTTCCTGAGGCTATGCATGTGAATGACATTATTTACACATATTATTGATGTATGATACTATTTGTTATAATTGCTCTTTTATAATACTATTAGGGAATAGATGCTATTATTGAATTGAAATATGAAACAAGACGTAGCATGTGAATGATCTCGGAAGGTGTAGGGCATTGGATGTAAGAATGTAATGATAGTGTTGGTTTGCTTATTTTGAATTTTTCTACTGATTGACTTAGATACGCATTTGTATATTAGAGTTTTGAGGTAATGAAACGTCAAGGTATATTGTTTATTTAGTAATATTTAAATATTGGTCCATTTATATAGTTTTAACTTATGCCGTAACATACTCCAACAAAGAAATGAGTCATCACACCCTTTTACGGCGTAAAGAGTCTCCAAGATTATGCAACAACATTCAAATATACTAGAGATGATGTGTCTGACTCAGCATTACAGCGTAACATATGCGACAGGGTTACGCCGTAACACCCTTTTATGCCTAGAAGATTGGAGGGTTACGTAGCAAGATTACGGCGTAACATCCCATAAGGGTTACGCCATAAACCTTTCGAAGCCTATAAACCCCTAAGGTTAGGTTAGCAAACCCCTAAGGTTCACACATAGTTCTAAGGGGTGAACCAAACCCCTAAGGTTCGAAGAATTTCATCTGAAGGTCTAAGGGAGAAGCCACTAGCATACTTATTGTACTTAATCATTCATTTCATTCTCTGTAAGAATTATGATTATTCAATCCATGTTTTTATTCATTAATTCTTGCATTGCTGTTACTCTGAGCGGCTAAGCACTCCTAGTGCTGGCCTAACCATGTAGTTACTAGTGTTGTGATTATGATTTCCTGTTTAATTATGGTTATGTTAGATATCCTTATAGCCTTTCATTGATCCCTATGTTTTGGTAGTATAGAGGGTGGCTTAGATCTTATTAATCCTGATATTAGACTTACCATGTTGAACCTGGAATTAGTAGGGTACTAGGGTAGCTTGACGTCTATCCCTAGTATAGGAATTAAACAGATTACCGCCTTTGTCATATTAAATACTTAAAAAGCATGGGAACTCTTTCAGATGGGGTTAATAATCGGTTTAGATTATAGATTGGTTTTAAGGGTAGTTGGGGTTTAACCACTGCAAGCTTGGATGCCTTGCTCGTGTGATCGTAAGGGAATGTGGGATCGCAGAGTAAGCATAGGACAGACCTTAGATGAAAATTCGGGTCTGTTGACTTTAAAACCACTAATGGAACTTATAATTGAACATTGCACAGGAAAATATAATCATAACATTAGTAATGAAATGGTTAGGTTAACACACTTTTCTCCCAAAATTATTCTATCTAATTACTTTATTGCCTTTACTTTTCTGTAGTTATTATAAATCATTCAAAACAATTTTCAATCGTGACAATATTCAAATTAGATCTATTTAAACTTAGCTCTTGAGATGACATCGGATTTACCAAACTACTGCACTATATACGACCGGGTTCTCTGCCCGTTAGTGCGTGTATCGGTAATCGAGTTTTATAAATTTAAAACTTGGTAAAAATATATTTAAAGCAAAATACGCATCAGTTACTGTGTATGTAAATAAATACAGTAGGTTGTACGCATACGAATAACAAATGTTATTCCTCTTTATGAGATTAAGTAACCATATCTCGAATAAAATTATTATATGCGTTCAATAAGGACTCATATTATTCTATTTTATAAGTGTAACTCATCTATACACGGGTTTGAATGTTAAATACGTCTACATTATTATTAACGGGAATATAAGTACAAATGTAAGTATGATTTACTGTGATATAAAAACAAATAAACGTGATCTACTTATATCAACAACTCATATAATTCCTATTTAAAGTTTATATAAGGATATCCGAAAAATCATTTTAAAAACTTTTTATATTAACTTCATCAACGCTCATTATATGCTATTAAACTCGCATATTGTGTAGAACATGATATCAATAGCTAAATTTAAACAAAAACATCAACGTCAACATTCATGTCAATTAAACAAAGTTAAATCTTTCATCCAATAAAAATCAAAACAAAATATTAATTGATATCAATACATAATGAAAAAATTAATCTAAAAACTCATGCATAATTATTAATTATAATTATACTTATATTGCAATTATAAAACATAAAATACGGACAAATTCTTATATGTTTTTATACTAAACTAAAGTTTTAATATAAATTTGATGCATATGTAAACATTATACGTGCACGAGACTTATAACTAATTCATAGTAAAGCAATTTAAGCTAGAGTAATCTCAGGTTAATAGACAAATATGTTATTAAAGTTTATCAAAATGTTCGCTTAACCGGTTACATAAGTTACTCCCTAAGTTTTAACCTATTGATACTGGTTAACTTCGTACATGGCATAATAGTATTTTTTAATAATACTGATTTTTTAATTAGTCCGAGTAAATTACACCATTCATCATTTAGTGATTTACCAACTTCTTTAAAAAAACACAAACATGACCATACACACTTCTTTACAATAAACACAATTTATATCTCAAATGTTTTAATACTTTTATATCAAATACCATAAATCTCATTAAACAATTTAAATATTTGACAAACCCCAAATCAACTTAAAAATTATCAAAAAAAACCTTCTTCAGTAATGTGGGTTTCACAACTACCTTTCTTCATCTTTGATAATAGTTTTTTTTAAGTGGGTTACGATGGTAGTTGTGGTGATGACATGTCATGGTTCGGTGGCCACGACAGCAATTGTCATACATGCGCCACCTGTCTAAATCCGACCGCCACCACTGCCATTCATTCTCAATTGAAAACACTATCTCTCGATATTAAACTACTCGATCAATCTTAAATCTAAAAGTTATAGTCCCTTATAAAACCAAATCACTTTTGTAGAAACCCATAGTAAATTACGACAAACCCATATGGGGACACCTTGGATCAAGATAGAAGAAAAAGAATAACAATGCACTCGGAGATGTAGCCGGAGATTGTGAGTTGAAGCTGAGGAAGATAGATACACACCAAAAGGAGTTCATATGTGCTATGATATGTATAATTTTTTGTGGTCTTTAACTTTAGTGTATTGTTATGTAAGACGTTAATAAAGTAATGTTATAGCATATCACTTGTGAAAGAATACGAATATAAAAAGGCAAATAGAAGCTTTTAACTTAGTTAGATATTGGGGAAAAATGGATCTTTTTTATTTATTTATTATCAAAGTGAATGTTTTGTGGTGATCTCGTTTTTTTCTTGGTAAGGGTATTATATATAGGCTAAGATTTTTATATAGAATAAGGCGAAATGAAAGATGCATTCATTAACGAAAATAATGGATAAACTTGTAAGTGGCGGCTGATTTGAATTAAAGATAAAAGATCAATGGCTAGTGTTTGTGGATCGTGTGTTTTAATCTAGCATGTTTTTTTTGTATACATGGGTTTCTGATTTAATATTGCGAGCTGACTAATCTCAGGACGACTACCCTTTTGGATAGCCCGAAGTTCACGCAGGTAAACCTCCTTGGCTAATGATGGATTAATTTTCTCCCTACAGTTTGAACCCAAAAAACCTCTAGTCACTTTCGTCCTAAAAGGCTAAGACCTTACCGCTGGGTCACCCTTATTAGTTGTTTTAATTTAGCGTTTTTAGTGTTGTGATTTTGTATTTTTTTTAATGTGGCTGGAGATGGTGGGAATGGAGGATGATGGTGGTGGGTGAGGATGAAGATAAAGAAGAAAAATAGGTAGTTTGATACTTTGATTGGTGTTGGTATACATAAAGTGTTGACATGGCAAAGAAAATGGGTTATTAACAGGTCGCCCACCCTGAAAATAACGAGGTGATAACTTTTTTTAAGGTTTAGTATACAATAAACTTGTAGAATTGAGTAACTATTTATAACGTTTTAAACTTTAAGAATTTAAACGAACATTTGATCAAACTTTAATAAAATATTTCTCTATTAACCCAATAATCTCTCACTAGCTTACTTACAAATTTAGTGTTTACTAGGGGCAAATTCGTAAATTGAAAGAAGCATTTCTTCCTTGAACTACTCCAACAAAAAAACTGAGAAAAAAAAGAAAAACCCCAGTCAGCCTGATTCATCACAACACATTCAAAATCCCAAATCAAAATTAATAAAAATGGCATCAAAGCAAATGGAAGAAATACAAAGAAAACTAACACTACTATCATACCCTAGATCAAACGCCCCATCTCAATCCCTCCTTTTCGCCGGCATGGAGCGTTATTCGCTTCTCGAATGGCTATTCTTCAAGTAATTCACACTTTTTTATATAGAATTTAACTCAAGTTTTATATAAAATTATGTTTAATTAATAATTTTATTTATTTGTTTGTAGGTTGTTAGGTGATAAGTCGCCTTTTAGTCAGCAGAATTTGCAAGGTGATGGTATGGATCGGGACGAAGAAACGTCTCGGATACAATGTAAGTTGTCTTTTTTACTTTGTGAATTAGTTTAATTTATGCGTCTGATGATTTTGATTTGTGTTGTTACTTATTAGGTCAACTGTTACTTTAAGACTGAATTTAGGTTGATTGGTGTAGAAAACTAGAAATAAATTGTTTTTAAGGATAATGATGTTGAGCGTTATGCAATGCTGATAATTTAGTTGTTGAATTACCTTGGTTTCGGGTTTTGATTAGTTTTATTGTCATTGTACTTTGCAAAAATGATACTTCTGTGAGGGTATAATATTTTTGTTCATTTAGGTTATGCTGCTATCGGAGCCGGGTTCTCAGTTTCATAGAAACCGGATTTCCAAGTTAGGCAGTCAAACACTGATGAGTAGGTTAGAAATTTTAAAAATGTTTACTTGAATATATCTGACGAGGACTAGGATACGGTGGAAGAGTTTGCAGAAGATCACAAGAAGCGACGAGAGCGTACGAAGCAAATGGGACTCAAGAAAATATAAATTGCACGGATGCTATGTGGTGTGCTGCATCGGAGATGTTTTGATCTTTTGAGTGCTAGATGCTTCGCACCACACTTATATGCTGCGCCGGATCAGGGCTCCTTTGGGGGGATTTTACATTTTCCCTTATTTGTTACTAAGGAAAGTTTAAAGGTTGTTTAGGTTCGTTTTTTGGTTTGATTAGGAGACTTTCCCACCCAAGATTACTTCCCCATAAATATAGGTTTTGTGAAAATTGTAATAAACTTTTGGTCAATTAGTTACATTGCGTTTTTAGGGTTTTTATACTCCTGTGAGGTTTTTATCCTCGTTCCCTTGGATTAGGGTTTATCAAATTCGCTTCTGCATCCCGCCTTAACATCATAATCATAATAACAAGGAGTAATGACCTAAATGAACAAAAATATAGTACAATGACAAAAGTGAACATTTTGACAAAGTATAATAACCTTAGAAGTCATTAACATGTCTACTTTGTAGTAAGTAACTGTATTGTCTTTTTGTGCATCATTTGGGAATATTATTTGGAGTCGATATATGATATGTCAAGCATGATAGAGAACATGTATTTGTTTAGCTTGGACAAAGAAACAATTATTATTAGTAAGCTATTGCTAGTTTACTAATGGCTATGGTTGCATACATGTCAGAAAGAATATACAATGAAATGCTGATATTTTCTTTTCGGTTGAGCGGCTAACAAGTTTTAGCTTTTTGTTGGTGTACAGATTTGGCAGAGATCGCAAAGTTTCTTGGCATAACAACCAGTGTAGATACAGAAGCTATCCAAGTGAGTTTG
>BQNB010184807.1:0-12276 GCA_026074375.1 Tanacetum coccineum
TGTTGAGACATACAATGAGATGTTTGGTCGCATTGGCAATCACCATGTAAGTGATAGTGAAGTAACGAAGTTTTGTCTATTTTTTGCATAATATCTCGGCTAAGTTTCAATGCTAAGTGCATATATGCTCATAAAAGCTGACATGCTTGGTTCCATTGGTTAATCATAAAAGTCGACCTGCATAAAAGTTAACATATAATTGATTCGATTATGTCCTGGAAAACCATTTAATTGTGTAAATTATGTGGTTAGTCATTTAATTGTAAAATAAATTGCATTGATCTGTTGCCATAATCAAAATTGTCACCTCGGGTTTAAACATTTTACTTCATGCGTTGCTAGAATTTATGTACAAAGATTTAGAGTTAAGTGCCAAACCAGCACCAATTTGGTCCAACCGCTGTTCCCCAAACTGATTAAAGCAATCAAAGCTTACAAATGAAATTGGACCTCAAATTAGGCAGTTGGTCATATCCATTGGTTATTAACAAGCCCTCAGCCAAACTATTTTATAGCTAATGTTCACTATTTGATTACATACATCTATCATCAGGAGCCTTTTGAACCGCAAATGAACCGAACTAAACCAAACTAGCTGAACCTCAAAATTTCATACAACTCATTAAGGGTTCATGACAAATTTCGATTGGTAACAAACAAGCAAGAAGTTACAAACTATAAAACTTTAAAGATTGGAAGTATCATTTCTTGTTCCTATATTACTAGATGATTATTTATGTTTTGCAAGAATGAGTCTTCACCAAGGTTGCAAAAATCATGAATCGTTAGCCCGGCGGTCGACCACCATGTAGCTTGCAATCGGTCAAGGCGGGATTAATCGATGATTAATCGGATTGGCATTTCTGGCAAAAGTTGAGTATTTTTGGCATGTTTTGTGTATTTTCGGCGAGGTTTAGATATTATTGTCAATATTTTTGTCTAAAAAACAACATGTAATTGATTAAAACATTTAGTATATGTGATCAAAACAAGTTTACTGCGAGTTTTAGGTACACTGGCAAGATTAGAAGGTTTCCGGCAAGTTTTGCCACCGTTGATCGCCTTTGACCATGTTTGACCTATCTGTTTGACCTTGTTACATAAATCGGCAAGGTGTGTGGCCTTGTAGCGCGTAATCGGTGATTAATCAGCCTTGTAGCCTTTTTTGCTACACTGGTCTTCACATGTGCAAATTAGGAGCAAGGATTGAAGATTTTATCTTGCAAGTGTATTTTTTATACTAGAAGTGCAAAATCATAAGATATTGATATTTAATACACGATTATTTAAGTTTCATAAATTATCTTCACGCGTGCAAATTATGAGCAAGGTTTGAAGCATTGCTCTGAATAGCGTATTTTTTATACTAAAAGTGCAAAAATATGATATATTGATGTTTACTAGACGATTATTTAAGTTTTGTAAGAATGTATCTTCACATGTGCAAATTATGAGCAAGGATTAAAGATTTTATCTTACTAGTGTATTTTTTATACTAGAAGTGCAAACTTATAAGATATTGATATTTAATTCACGGTTATTTAGGTTTCGTAAAATTATCCTCACGCATGCAAGTTATGAGCAATGATTGAAGCATTGCTCTTACTAACATATTTTTTATATTGGAAGTGCAAAAATATGAGATATTGTTGTTTACTAAACGATTATTTAAGTTTTGTAAGAATGTATCTTCACATATGCAAATTATGAGTAAGGATTGAAGATTTTATCTTATAAGTGCAAAATTATAAGATATTGATATTATAATTTAATACACAATTATTTTAGTTTTGTAAAATTAACTTCACGCGTGAAAATTATAAGCAAGGATTGAAACATTGCTCTAACTAGCTTATTTTTTATATTAGAAGTGCAAAAATATGATATTATTTAAGTTTTGTAAGAATTACCTTCACATGTGCAAACTATCAGCAAGGATTAAAGATTTTATCTTACTAGTATATTTTTTATACTAGAAGTGCAAAATTATAAGATATCACATATTTTTGAACTTCTAGTATAAAAATACCATAGTAAGAGCAATGCTTAAATCATTGCTCATAAATTTTACACGTAAAGATATTCTTACAAAACAAAAAAAAATCGTCTATTAAATATCAATATCTCATATTTTTGCACTTCTATTATAAAAAATACACTAGAAAGATCAAAGCTTCCATCCTTGCTAATAATTTGCACGCGTAAAGATATTTTTACAAAACTTAAATTATCGTTTATTAAACATGAATGTCTCATATTCTTGCATTTCTAGTATAAAGAATAGACTAGTAAGATTAAAGCTTCAATATTTGCTCATCCTTTACACGAGTGAAGATATTCTTACAAAACTTAAGTAATCGTTGAGTAAACATCAATATCTCATATTTTTGCACTTTTAGTATAAAAAATACGCTAGTAATAGCAATGTTTTAATCCTTGCTCATAATTTGCACATGTAAAAATATTCTTACAAAACTTGAATAATCGTCTATTAAACATCAATATCTCATATTTTTACATTTCTATTTTTAAAAATACACTAGTAAAAGACAGTGAGTTGTCGTATATCAACACACATCTATTTCTTATTAAAGAAGTTCAACATAAATATCCTTTATTTTTGCACTTCTAGTATATCAATATGATAGTAAGATCAAAACTTTTGTCTTTGCTCATAATTTGCGCACGTAAATATATTCTTTCAATACTAAGACCAAAGCATCAATCCTCGATAAAAAATTTCACATGTGAAGATATTCTTAAAAAACTAAAATGATTTTCTATAAAATCTTCACCCGTGAAGATATTCCTAAAAAAACTTAAATAGAACGCGACTAAGACCAAAGCATTATTCCTCGATAAAAAATTTCACATGTGAAAATATTCTTAAAAACTAAAATGATTTTCAATAAAATCTTCACCCGTGAAGATATTCTTACAAAACTTAAATAGAACGTGACTAAGACAAAAGCATTAATACGCTAGTAAGATCTCCTATTTTTGCACTTCTAATATAAAAAATACGCTAGCAAGATCAAAATTTTAATCCTTACTCATAATTCACGCGTGAAGATATTCTTACAAAACTTAAATAATCTTTAATTAAATATCAATATCTCGTATTTTTCTACTTTTAGTATAAAAAACAACTAGTAAGATCAAAGCTTAAATCCTCGCTCATAATTTGCAGGCGTGAAAATATTTTTATAAAATTTAATAATCGTCTTTTAAACATAAATGTCCTTTATTTTTGCACTTCTAGTATATAAATATGCTAGTAAGATCAAAACTTTAGTCTTTGCTTATAATTTGCGCACGTAAATATATTCTTTCAATCTTAAAAAACTAAAATGATTTTCTATAAAATCTTCACCCGTGAAGATATTCATAAAAAACTTAAATAGAACACGACTAAGACCAAAGCATTAATCCTCGATAAAAAATTTCACATGTGAAGATATTCTTAAAAAACTAAAATGATTTTTTATAAAATCTTCTCCCGTGAAGATATTCCTACAAAACTTAAATAGAACGCGACTAAGACAGAAGCATCAATCCTCGATAAAAAATTTCACATGTGAAAATATCCTTAAAAAACTAAAATGATTTTCTATAAAATCTTCACCCGTGAAGATATTCATAAAAAAACTTAAATAGAACGCGACTAATAGCAAAGCATTAATCTCGATAAAAAAATTCACATGTAAAGATATTCTTAAAAAACTAAAATTAATTTCTATAAAATCTTCACCCGTGAAAATATTCCTACAAAAATTAAATAGAACGCGACTAAGACCAAAGCATCAATCCTCGATAAAAATTTCACATGTGAAGATATTCTTAAAAAACTAAAATGATTTTCTATGAAATCTTCACCCGTGAAGATATTCATAAAAAACTTAAATAATCCATGTTAGTCCTTTTGAGAAACATTGTACACTTTAGATCAGTTTCACTTGCTATAAGTATTCTATCATATGTATACTATCCGTACTTTTAGCGATAATTGAGCTTAACGCAACAACTATATTAATTACGAATTTCCCTTTCACTACACCTTCATCCATAAAGCAAACACTAATAATTAATCATATTCCAGTAAAACCTAAATAAACTCAATAATCACTTAAATTACAAAATTGTATACTCTGCCCTATTGATAATACAACTGACTTAATACAAACCAAAAACTAATAGCCGTTTAAACCACTTGATATCTTCAAGAAATCCCATATACTTAGTATACTTCAATAGCAAAACCATATAAATAGAGTCCATAAGCAGCAGTCTAAACTTTCTCCACAAGCCATAAAAAGAGAAAGCATTAGTGCCTTGCCCATCCTTTTTTTTTTTTTTTTAATAAAACTCAACACCTCATTAAAAAACCTTTGTAAAACCCATTGGACAAAGGAAATAAGAGCGTTGAAATGGCAAGGATGGACACAACGCAGGTGCAAAAAATAAGAAACAACTCCATAATCATGACACTCGGCGAAGAATGGCAGCAAACCATAAGCTCAAAAAACCAATAATTGAAACAAACCATAAGCTTTTTCAATGTGACGGGATCATTGTGATGATCATATTTGGTCAAAAACGCTTCACCACTCTGAGTATCTGATAACTTCAAATCTAAAGGATGCAAGAAACATGTATTAGACTCTTTACAAGATTATTATAGGTTTTTATGATTCTCTTAGTGCAAGTAACTATGAGGGGTGAGATTGCATAAATAATCTAAAGATGCTTAAGCATGAAGCAGTTCAATTTCGTACTCTTCTAACTCATCAATATTATTCCCGTTACAATTTGAATATGATTGCGAAGAGATATCAGATGCATATCATTTTTGTCTTACCCCATAAGGCTCCTATTCTACGGATTCCATGGTCAGCACCCCTGATACTGTGTCATAACCTGAATCGATTCCCCAAAACCGTATACGACCAGGAATGTCCACCAAGCCTAATACCTTAGCGAGCTACAAGCAATTTTCACCTCGTAGGAAACTTAGCCAGAAGTTAACTACATCATGGTAAACATATCATGGTTCTACAACGATGAAATATAAAAGATCAGCTAGATATGAAATGGGTCAAGCCGAACAAAAGTCACAGTAAATGTGTTTTTAACGCAGAAAACCTACTAAAATATTTAATTAAGTCATTGGTATTATTGAAATATTTAATATAGTTATATTAAAATAAGTGTTACCGAACCATTTGGCCAGGTACAAAATTTCGACATGGTTACTCAAACTTGAGTTTATGAAACAACCATTAGAATCATGTTACCTGGAAAACCATTGCGAGAAGCTTGTTAGCTTCACAACACGCAGAAGCCATCTGATCCATCACACCACATGCAGCTCCAACAACTGAGTTTTTTACTTGTAGAATAATTATGTAACATTTAAGATAGCTTTTACGTTATTATGCAACATTTGAAATAGCTTCTACTTTATAGTGTTTTTACATAAACATGTTCCCTTGAACTGATTCCCATCCCCATACTTTAGTTAAGCCTGGGTTATACGAAGATAAAACTTTAAAATCCTAATAGTTAGCTTTATGAAGGTGCATATAGTTCTGTACATATGATAATCACCATGAGCAGGAGCAACCACTTACATGCTAGCAACCTCTACTGAGGCAGAAGATGATACACCTTTGCCCTCAGGAACAACTAAAGAAACCTGTATATTTTAAAAATTCAATGAGTTTTCAGAATCACCTAAGAAACGTAACTGTAGAAATGCAACTTGGATTAAATATTTAAATATCAAATAAATAATAATACCAACATGCTAATGCTGCTCTTGAACCGGATATTTCTTTCATTTGTTAGAACAAAATGATGTCAGCGACATACACATCCCATCTGAAAAGTAAACATTCTAGCAACATATTAATATATGATAATGTTATGTAATACAGTGAGAAGCATAAAGAGAAATTAAACTTTTTTTTCAAGGGATCACGTACAAAGTATCTTCTTGGCCTTTTTATATAAAATTGGCTAATCACCATCCATAAAATCTAACATGTCCATATCAAATGTTGGACCCTGGTTGCTCAATTCAGACGCGTATGACCATTCTGATAAAGATTTTGACAAATGAAAAGAGAGAGAAAAAAGCTTATTACAGATGAGAATAATTTTATAAAAGATAGTTACAATTTGAAGCACGGGTGTAGGTCCTTGTCCCTTGGCATGCTGCCGAGCCTGTGCATGCTTTCGCGGCCTTTATTTACCGGGCTGAATTCTTTGAACATCAACATGACAAGCTTCTCTAATAGGCATCTACAAGGTATATGATTTCCATCAGGATAAGAAGATAAAAGCTTGAGGTGGAATGATTTCCATCTGCAAGGTATATCTTTTTCTTTATCAGAATATAAAAGTAAAATACACCAGAGACTATAGTAGTCCATGCTGAAAATAATGATTAAACACTCTGCTCACATGCCAATGTACAAGAAAATAAAGTTTATGAATAATTGAGGACCAAAACTGAGAGGAATTAATAACGCAAGTAGTATATTTCCATAACCCTGTGTATGAGTCTGATTTACGTGCTCAGAATTCAGATGAACAATTGAATTACTTTGCAGATCTTTATGATACAAATTGGTTCATTTTACATTGGTAAGTACTCCTACATTTATGTATCTTTAAAAAGAACACTTAGAACAGTGATAGAGTAATAAACAGCGAAGTACTTTCTTAAGGACTTTTGCATACTTGGGGAGTGTCAATTCAGAACGAGAGTAAGGGAAGTATCATTGTTAAACCCAAAGTAGAATATTTGTTGATTAAATGTACCGAGTTCTATCAGTTAACAACCACTCAAACTAGATGTAGCTACAATGGTATCTGCAATTGAAGATAATATTGTCTGGTTTAGTTTTGTGGTTTGCTGCAAGTTCCTGCTATTGGTCAAAATGTTAAACGTTTTTTTTGAAGCTGTGTGTCTGGACATGTGGAGCTACTACTCGTGATACCAGGTCCATGGAAGGCTTGTTCTTTTATTGGCCTGGTATTCATGCTAGAGTGAAAACTCTCGAACTATCACCTAACTCATTTTGATGATAACTTAACTTCTTGGTCTATTTACTCGAAACTCTATTTCATGGTCTACTAGTTCAAAGTTATTATAAGATCCTGGGTTTAATATCTTATATTAGAACTCTTTTTTGGAACTGATAGTCTTGAAAAATAGCGAGTACGACAAAGCCTGGACTGTTAGAAAGAAAAGTTTGTGTATGCAAACATGCACTGATCTTGATGGTTATAGCATCTCACACTTTCATTCCTAGTTTATACTTTTTTCCAGTAAAATATCTTAACAAGGATATGATACATGACATCCCAGAATCTCAAGATCGGGAAACAAAACAACATCCGATATCTTAAAACACAAGCTTATACCGTTCTATTAATACTGCTTACTGCTTCAGGACGAGGAACTGCTAATGTAGACACAATGTCAGCCAGCAGTTTACCTTCACATGTCACCAATTAGACTAATATTTTACATACCATATTTAATGATGCAAGGGAAATGCTGTAATATGCATTTTTTTTCTACCACGGTTAATTAGTTAAAAATCGCATTTCCCACAATAATTAACCCCTAAATCATTTGAACACTAGTTGTGTGTTGCGGGTATATGTAAACACAGCTTATCAATTTTTATTGCTATACAAACATGACAAACGCTCTCCAGAATAGCCTACCAGTTTTGGCTAGGTAGACCAGAGACAATTATCTCCAAACTTTTTGTGAAACGCATTGATAAATTTCTAAAACAAACAATTTGGGGTTTTGACTCGTTCACCTTTAAGCTAAAAGTTTGGTGTATGGTTAGATCAAAAATAAATATGTGCCCTGTTCTCTCTCTTAAGCATAAGATGTGGTTGAGCTAATAAAGAATTACTATAGGTCAGAGTACATTCATACAAAGTTGAAAGCACCAATTACTAAGCCACGGGTCGTACATAACATATTCACATTCATATCAAATCAACTGATAGAGAAAGATCATTCACAAAGGTGAATAAAAGAAATTACCTGACGGGCTAGGAGACTCTTTACACCACCTATACCAAGCACAACAAGTACTTCATCAGTGTAAGGCTTCAACCACTGAACGGGCCTAAATAGACTCTAATTTTAAAAACATGTAACCCAAAGAAAGTGATAAAGAAACTATCATAGGTGTCTGATTGTTTTAGTATCTACCACATCACAAGGTTGAACACTTATAATCAAATGGATCACCTGATAAGCCAGTTTGTGGTCATTGTCGAATCCTCTTGCTTTGTTCTTGCATAATTAAGTAAATGCATTCCTCCATCTGATCTCTATATAGATCACCAGCATCTCTAACATAAGTTTCCGGTACTCCATGGGCACTGAAGAATATCATGACCTGTAAATGATAGTATAACAACAACAGGTCTCTTAGATATTATCATGGTTATGGTGATCCTCAAAAGATTATAAGTAATCTGAAAAGGATCTTTACCTCCTCAGGTGAACCAAAACTTTGCAATTCCTTCTGAATAAAGTCAGCCATGGACTTGACATAACATTCTCGCTGATACCAAGACTGGATAATAGCAACATGAAGTCTTGACAACATCTTATCCTAACTGTGGTCATATCACATTATATTTTCTTATAAGTTAAAAAGGAGAAAAGAAATATACTTTTCACCTCATGTGTGGTGTCATGACCACGGGTCAATCCAGATTGAGTACCCATGCAAATTTGGAAAGAAGACTCATACAATATTGACCCAATTATTTATGAATAGGTTAATGGGTCAAAATTCACGCAAAGCGTATTCTTGACGCATATGCACATAACCTATTAAATCACCTTATTTCAGAAGCTTAGTAATTGAAATGAATGTTTCTTTTCTCATATGTATTAAACTACTCATTTATCAAAGTAGTTAGGCAAAAAGTGTAATAAGTTAACCTAGCATGACCCAACCAGTTCACTGTTTTGACTAGTTACCAACTTGCCCAACCCGCCCATTTTGCCTCCTCTAATGCTAAGAGATGAAATGGAAGCTTTGCCTTTCTAGTATTTGCACTCGTGAGGTAGGCCATTACTCATGGTAGCTTACATGTTGTGTTTACAAAAATTGTAAGAAAGATGAACTGGACCCACCAATAGATCTATTTACAAAAACTGAGCTCACTCTTATAGTCTTTCAGGTACATTCAAGATTTATCTACAGAACAATCCCACTTGAGTTGCATAGTTGAATGAAATAGAAATAAAAAAAACATTGTTTTTTCAAATGACAGCAATCTTTGATTATTGCAACCACAATCTTTGTTCTGATATGTGATAACTGGGAAAAATGGTAATATACTGAACAATAGTGTTAGTTGATATGTATCTTAATGTGTACGGATATTCCTGTGTATAATGAAAATGGTAGCCACGGCTGCTGAGTTTTGGCAAAAAATTTGCATTAGGACCAGGACGCATGCTAAACAAACGGACTAATCCAGGACAAGTGTTAGTGAAAACGGTGATCCTTGGAGCACAAATAATTCCTGCACGCTTCGCGGCAACACACTTTAGGGACATAAGCGCGAATCTATAACCCGCCATGAACATGTACTCACCTTAAAGCATAAATGCGCTACGTGTTAGTACATATTTACCAAACTTATATATTATGGTCGACAATGACTACAACTGATAAACCAAACACTAAGATATGGGTTGACTATGCACGAAGTCAATGCACAAACTACACAACTAAAAAAGTAGACTGCAATCAGTAGAAAGTTTAACTCAGATTTTTTATATGGGGTGACTATGAATACTACGTTTAACCATTACACAGAACTTTGACTAAACTTAATTAACCATACATCTATGATATGAGTTGGCTAGCATGATTGTCTACGCCACAAACTGCACTTAACTAAAAAGTAGACTGCATTGTTATATTTTATTTACTAAACTTTACTAAGAGCCCAATCAGCTCCCTACCCACTTTAACTGATTTCAATCCAAACGCACACATTCACATAATCTAAACCTTAACATCTAAAACTCGTATCCTAGAAAGTATACATCACAACAATTAGAAAAGCATACACTTTTATAAGTATCAGTAATGCGCACAACTTACTATCTTCTGCCGTGTTTAGCGACAAATTTGAAGCTTAACGGCCACCAACTATATTATAATTACGAATTTCCCTTTTCCTTTACTCCTTAATCAATAACCAAACATCTTAATAATTAATCATATTCCAGTAAAACCTAAATAAACTCAATAATCACTTAAATTACAAAATTGAAGCAGAATAACAACAATAAAGTACTTGAGCTATGAAACGCCCAATATAAAATGAACTAAATTGAATGAGTACCTAAAAGCTGATTGCATATAATCAGGCTCTTTGTCTTTAGGCAAACTATCGTTAATCTCATCGTCATCTTCTACTTTTTCCTCCATAAAGCAACCAACGAGCTTGAGTGCAACATCGTGAAAAGAATGCTCAACAGTTTCAAAGCATGTTGCTTTTACTGGAAGGCCATTTGAAGAAACATAGATTGTTTCTCCATATATAAGCTCGTTTGAGTAAGTTATCCATACCTTAGTAGGAGTTTACAAGCAAATTACGAGGGTGTTTGGGATTCCTTATAACTGTATATATGCTTGTATTTCTAAAGTTCTAAGCGCTTTGAGAAATCTTCTTAAATTAGCGTAGATAAGCAGTTAAAAAAAACAATTCTAAACATGCCTCAGGCGCTAAAAGGCTCGCTTTTTTAAACATAGGTTTAGTCATACAAAAATATAATCAGGTGTGATAACTAATCATTTACAATATTCAAAGCTAACTATGATCTGCAATATTTTTATTCAACGTGACCCCTTCAAACCTACCCAAACCTTTTACTTCCATGGTCTGCAATATTTTTATTCAACACGACCCCATCAAACCTTGTAACTTTTGACCCATTGACTCATTTCCTAAACAAACCTTTTACGGGTTTTACCCTATAACCGTTAAACATAAACATATACCGATCGACCCGTCTACAAGTAAATGGGTCGAACTGCAACCTCTCGTACAACACTACATATAGTAAACAAGAGAACTGGAAGTGGAGACCTTAACTAGCTAGAAAATTTTCACATTCAAAATTGTTTTGATAAATAGCGCACGGTGGCGAACGGTGGTGATGGTGGTTAATGGTGGTGATCGGTGGCGATGGTGGTTAACAGCGATGATCGGTGACGACGGTGGTTAACAGCGGTGATTAGTGGTGATGGAGCAATGTGTGTTTTTGTGTATGTTTGTGTGTGAATCAGATGAGAGAGGGAAATGATAGAATGTTAGATCGACCCCTATATATTTTGGATAAAAAGTGACAAAAAGCCCCTCTAGTTTTGGTTTGTAGTATAAAGTTAGTGTAATATCTAAACTTATCTAAGCCATTAGATCTATATAAAGAGGGACTAATGAAGGGCTTCTTTCCTTCTTACAAAAATTAGCCTTCTCAAATGAACGTTTGTATATATATATATATATATATATATATATATAATATAAGGTTGTAGAAATTTCGGGGCCTTAAAAAATTAGGGGCCTAAAGCCCTAGCTTTAATTGCTTTACCCTTGAGCCACCACTGGTGAGTGTGCTCTATTTTAGTCTAGCCTCATTATTTCCATTTTCATAGGGGAGGGAGTGGTGGTGTTATGGCTTCGTGCCTAGCCATGGCGCGAGATTAAGCCATGGCGCACCACTCCGTGTTTCGAGCCAAGCACTCTCGCGCCGTGGTTAACAGCCCACGCGATCGATAATTTTTTTTTTGAAAAATAGCCGTTTGGAGCCGTTGGGGGAGCGGATATTTGAAAAAAAATACCCCCAAAATCCTATTTTTACCCCTTTAAGTACCCCCTTTATATTTTATAACTTCACACACAATTTCTATACCAATTCTCTCATCTTTCACTCAAAAAAATAATCCCAACCTGGGGTCGTCTTCGAATCCGGGCGGTTCCACTCAACCTTCATTCACCAAAATGCCTTACTATCCAAATTTCCAACCTCAATATTCTAATCAAGCGGGATGGATCCGACCTACGCCGCTATCATCAACGCCCAAAAGACGCCGTTAAATTTATGTTTTTTTAATTATGTCTTTTAATTTATGTGCTTTAATTTATGTATTTTTTTAATGTAATGTTTTAATTTTAATGAATTTTATTTTATTTTAATAAGTTTAT
>BQNB010184812.1:0-12275 GCA_026074375.1 Tanacetum coccineum
TTTTGTTGCAGTCAAGATTGGATAGTTTTGAAGACTAGTTGCTGTCAAGATTTGAAGACATAAAGACATATTATGTTAAAGACAGAAGTTCAAGACAATCCTCTAAAGCCCAAGGTGAAGCTTAAAGTGTTTAAGGATCAAGAATGTTTTGAAAGAACTTGAAGTTCATGAATGAAGATCAAGTTAGGGGAGGATTGTTAGGAAAATATTGTAAACAGACTTAATACTGTTAGTATTAAAGTTAAGTCTGTTAGTTAAAGTTAGTACTGATAGACGAATAGTTAGTACTGTTAGTATAGAAGTTAAGTCTGGTAGAGCAAGTTAAGTCTGCTAGCATTAACTTAAGCCTGGCAGTATTAAAGTTAATACTGCTTGGTCAGACAGTTAAGTCTGTTTGTAATTATAGTAATAGTTATCAATTAGCGTTGATTTAGGAAGAGATAAGCATTATCTCTTAACGCGTTTAGGGTTCCTTAAGCTTATAAAAGGAACATAGAATAGTATTGTAAACACATCAGTTGATTGAGCATTCACAATCAAATAGTAATAGTAATAGCAATTTTAGTATTTGTTCTTGTGTTCATCTTGGTATAGATATTGATATTCCGCGTCAATATTTATATTTCACAGTCATTGTCCCTTATAGGATCTTTGGATTTATTCAAAGGACTATCAGTCGTTCAAGGCTCATTCAGATCCTGTTTATAAGGACCTACAACACCTTAGTATGCCTTAGGATTGATGTGTAAAGGGTTGTATGGATTGTATAAAAATTTTGTATGATTTGTTTAACATCAAATAATTCAATCTCAACCTGCAAACATAATATTTTTCTCATCCATGATGATAGGAACTTCCCCCACTATTTCTCTATGATGATGCATCTTTGGATGGATCTGAAACCAGCAAAGCCAATAACGGAGATGCTCCTGCTAACCCAACCACAAATACTACTATTCAAAAAACATTAAATTGCCTGTCTCCAAAAAGATGATTTATGATACGTGGGCGATGGAGATGGCAACATAATTCTTTGAGTATAATAGATAAGGAGGTCAGGAAAAGTGATTAGAATGGGAACTCAAAGAAGGCGAGTCACCAAGTTAATGATTGGAATCCAGGTTTTTCTTTCCTCCAGCCACACAGGAGAATCAAATTTTGCTGAAGAGAAAGAAAAGGAAAAGCTAAAACACTACTGTAATGGCTGTTCCAAAAGATCTTACCCTCAGACGTTTTCAGTGGCAATGAGATAGATCCAAAAGAGAATCTGGTGGCAGCCATCAAGAACAAAGGTTTTTGGGGGGTGTAAAGCGAACTCGAAGAAAATGCAAACGCTTTTTAAAACAACAAAAATCCAGGCATTTACTCTATCTCGCTAAGAAACTTAGAGAAAGGTTTAAGATAGGTTCCAAAAACTCCTATCACCATGTATGAATTTCCCTGGTGCTTGGTGTGTCAATAAGACGCAAATCACAAGTTTCAGGTCCACTTCCTGCCTCCTTGCGTATGGGAATCTAGCCATGACAATGAGAACGAAAGAAGAAATATTGACACACAGTCAATAGATCTTATACAATAAACTTGAAGTGTCTTTGAACAAAAGGACGATCCAAAAGAACATCATCTCTTCCCGTTCTTTTCCTTCCCTACATACTGATAATGAGGCTTTTCTATCACAAAAAGCAAAAAAGCCTCTTCCAGCAAGCATAAGCCAAGCCACAGCTCCAGGAAGTTAAAGTACTTAATACCACTCTTCCCTCCTCCAAAAGCAACAATCACTGCTACTTTCCCAGGTCTTTCTGATGAAGTTATCCATCTTTTTAGCCACAAATGCTATGATGTGGATTTGATACATGAGCCCTAGATCAAATTGATGATCTATTTGGAAGAAATGGATATAAATTGGCAGATGCTATGACTGCCATAAAGATAAGAAGTCTACAAAAAGACAGGCAGACGGCTTAAGAGTGGATGGAAAAATGCATGTGGCAATGATAAGAGAAAAGTTGAATGTTTTTCAATAGCCACAATACTGGGCATTTTGCCAGGGATTGCAAGTTTTAAGAAGGTTCAAGGAAGGTAGCAGCAGGAAGCAGGTAAAGGGGGTAGGATTTAAGCCAGTGCGAACTGAAAAGGAACCTTGATGATCCATTGAAAAGGTAGATTCAATTTGGGATAGAAGCAGACTGCAGATGAGGAATCAATCATGCTCTAATTGCTTTCATTCACTGTGAATAATGAAGGTATCCAAGTGCTCTAAATTGTGTTTAGATTCCATAAAATGCTCTTCAAGCTAATTTCATGAACTTTCAATCAGAATTTGGTGACAGGAGCTGCCTTACTTAAAAACTGCCTATAATCTAGCTGTTAAGAAATTAGAATCTCAGCTTAGAGCCTCCCACAAACAACAATCTTCCTTAACTGAAAAATTAAAATTCAAGTAAGTCAAATTTTTTTTTTTTTTTTGAAAAGAGATGAAAAGCTAAAAAAGTAGATGAATACTAGGAAATGAAAAGATGTCAAGGACAAAGATGCTTTAAAACACAAAATTGAGTTGATTCTTATAGGTTTGGCATAATATTAACAACTTCTTCTTAAAAAATCTTTTGGAATCTAATTGTATTGTGGGGATTGAGCGCAACTGTTAAAGAAGATGTTTAGGATATGGCATAACAATCAAATGCTGAGGTCCAAGGATATGAGGAAGAGATAAGTATAGTAATTTTTAGCTTTTAGGGCACCAGAAGCAAGATCTTATGATATCCCACAATACACAGATTTTAAAAACCAGGTAGAGAATAAGGTGTCCCCCCATCCTCTAGAGGTTGAATAAAACCCAATGGAACCGAGGAACATAGATTGAGATTCTCTTGTAGAGTATGGTAAAATATGGACCTCAACCTCAATTCCTAGTCCTACTATGTCCTGCATTCTAGTTCCCCTATTTACTCGAACTGTCATCCAATGACAGTGATGGGAGCTAGGACTGTATCTTACCATTCAGTCATGATACCCAATCCCCGACATATTCCTATAACCTCAATTAGCAGGTTACCATGTCCACCAAAAGACTCAACCATAAGTGCCTAATCCCAACATACAGTTGTTCCCTATATTTGTGCACAGCATGAAAAACTCCTATGCAAACCCCATTAAGGACACATACTCCCTCACCTATTCCCTTCACAAACAGACAGAATTGGAATCAACGATGGAAAAGGGATATTAGGTGGCAGGATAATTCTATTGAAAGAAACCATGTTTTTGTTGTGGAAGTCTTAGTTCACTTGATTAGGACGTGACTAATTATGAGAAGACAGATGGCAAAGGAAGCTCTCTAAAGAGGCCAAAGGTTGGTTCATGCGTAATGTCAGCAAGCCACACCCGGCCTGAACTAACACTAACAGGGTGAAATAAACAAATCAGTTAACTCCAGACCTGTACAACTAAGTAACATTAGACCCAACCTTAGTAACTGCAACAAAACATTATAAACTGGTAGGAGTAAATGTAATACTAGTCATTTACATGTAAGTAACTCGTAAGTTCAGACTGCTCTACCAAATAAAGTCTGGTAGTTCTAGATTTTAATACTGACTGTCAAGCACAATGTTAATTCTGGAAGTGTGCCTGTAATTCTGGCACTCAAACCTTAAGTCAATAAACAGGCAAGCACACTTTTAATTCTGGTATGTCATGTTACTAATCCGCTAGATGTACAAATAGACCCAGTAATCAAACAGACTTCAAACAAAACCAGCCCTAAACATTCCAGTGAATCTTTAAAATCCAAAAGGAAATGTTTTTCAAAAAACAAAGGTCCCTGTAAAAAGACCCCTTTTTAAAGGAATAACAGCACACAGTCAAATAAATATGGTTTGTTAAGGGCAAAATGGGCACTGATGTGTTGAAAGACCTCCCAGCAGGTTGTATTTGGAGAAAACGAGTAATACCACCTCCCAATACCAATAGTGGACCTACCCCTAGATTAATAAATTACCAATGATAATGTTCCCTTTCTATAGGTCCACAAGGCAACCCAGCCAGTGCAGGCCTGGGTCCCAAAGAGAAACTAATCAGCTTTTTGATTGTAGCATGATCATCCACTGAAGATATGGGCATAGAGGTATGTTTATAGTGGAAATTTAGCGATGATTAAGAAGAGATAAGTATTATCTCTTAACGCATTTTTATAGGATCCTTAATGGCCTAAAAAAGGAACATAGACATAGTAATGTAAACAAATCATCAGATGATTGGTATTCACATCAAATAGTACTAGTAATAGCAATTTAGTATTTGTTCTTGTGTTCGTCTTGGTAAAAGTATAGATATTCCTGCGTCAATATTATATTACACGTCATTTGACTCCAAAGTTTCTTTTGATCTTTCCAAATACTATATAAGCATCTCAAGGCTCATTCAGATCCTGTTGATAAGGACCTACAAATATTTAACACAATAAGCAAAGAGCATAACAAAAGCAATATTAAACATATAAGCGCATAACTACACTATAAAACTAAAATTAAGAAAATGAAAAGAGAAACTGTACTTGAACCTTTAGCTAAACAAAGGAACCAATAAAGGCAGCTACAAGCTCCTACATATTAATAAGACTAGGGTTAATGCCTTGGCTCACTTCCAAGTTAAGATCCCCTTTCCAAAAGCACTCAAATACAATAAATCCATTTAAAGATTAAACTGATTTAAGTTTAGATAAGGTTAGAACTGAATTTTGAACCAGCTCTATTGTCGCTTATAGAACTGAAAGAGCTCAATAAGAGCTTGACAGCTTATTGAATATACGACTTAATAAGAAGAGCTTATGACTATAAACTGAGGAAGCTTAGAAAAAAAAAAAAAAAAAAAAAAAAAAAAAAATAAAAAAAAACGATATTTAGAATACTTAAAAACTGAATTTCATTAATTAACAGAAGCTGATATACAATAACTTGAAAAGGAAATTACATTTAAGAAAATAAATTTAAGCTAAAAATTACTAAAAACTAGAATCAAAAGAGATTATTCAAAGACGTCTTGTAGGTGGTGTGTAAAATGAGGCCTATATATATGTGCCAAGCGTGAAGCTTTCTCCTAGAACCTCTTGCATTGCTCTCCTAACTTTCAATCTCACCAATCATTTCTTCAATCATTGATCATCAATATTGTAGCCGTTGGATGAATTGTGGACACCTGAGATTGCCGCTGGATCATCTTTTTGATGTGACGTTTGTGTTAGTTTCGTGAGTGAGTTTAGCACAAAACCCATCACAATTTCTGCTTCTCCATTGATTACGTGGCCTTTGAGCTGAACTATGCTAAGTATCCCCTTGATTAGACCAAATTTTTTTAGTCCCTCCCCTTTTGCGATTTTGTGCTTGAGCTTCTTGAATTGACCGAAACGCACCCTTTAATTATATCTATTTTTCCAATTTGTATTTAAATAAAACCATGGTAGTGAAAACAGGGGAGGGACGATGAATTAGAAGGGAGGTAGTAAAAGAGGTTTCCCTCCTACTTTGGACAGTTTAAACTGTTGGAGTTTGGCATTTTTTTACATTATTCAAGTCCCCTCCTTGACTGTTTTTTTTTCCCTTGTTTTTTTTTTCCCACAAGTTATAAATAACTTCGGGATTTTGTCACAAAGATTGGTCCCTGGAGATGTTAAATTCTCTCAACAACAACAACCGTGGATGAGGCCGTCCCGCTGGACGCGCATCCCACAGCCGTGGGCCCACCAACAACCCCCACGCACGAATATACACTAATAGCACCCGGGCCCCTACCTCGCGTTGCCTGCCCCAGACCCCCGCCCCCCACCCCCCAGAAAACTCCACAACACCCCAAAGGCGGAACCCCTCTATTACTAATTCATCGTCTCCCCTGTATTCACTACCAAGAAAACCCAAATGGAACACACGAAATACCGGGAGCGTTGGATCAATACACGGAAGCTCAAGCCCAATGCAAGGCACAAAACGTTCTAATCCAAGGATACTTATCCTAGTTTTCAATGCTCAAAGGCCACGTAATCAATGGAGAAGCACAATTGTATGGGTTTTTGTAGCTAAACTCACTCACTACACTAACACACACCTCACATCAAAAAAGCCAGCCTGGCATCCTCAGGTTCCCCAAATTAATCCAACTGCTACACTTGATTATCAAATGATATGACTAAATGATTGGTGAGATTGAAAGTTTGGAGAGCAAGGCAAGAGGACCTAGAAGCTTCAGCTGGACACTATAAATAGGCCTCATTCTTACACACACAAGACTCTTGAGTCTCTTTTTATCAAGATTTATTGTAATTTTCGCTTAAATTTATTTTCTTAAATGTAATTTCCTTTTGCAAGTAAATTGTAATCATCTTCTTTAATTAATGAAATATCAGTTTTTTTATAATATTCTAAATCCTCGTTATTCCAAGCTCTCCATTTTAATCATAAGCTCTCTTAATAGTCCGTATTATTCTCAATAAGCTGTCAAGCTCATATAAAGCTCTTTCAGTCTATAAGCCTGAAATAGAGCTAGTTCAAATTCAGTATAACCTTATCTAAACCTTAAATCATTTAATCTTAAATGGATCTTATTGTATTTGGCTTTTGGAAGGGATCTTAATTGGAAGAGATCCCAAGAATATACCCTAGCTTATAAATAAGCCTAGGGACTTGTAGCTCCTTTATGGTTCCTTTTTGTTTAGCTAAAGGGGAAGATCAAGTTAAGTTTCTCTTTTCATTCATCTCTAATATTTAGTTTAAATAGTTTTTTTATTTTTTTTTTTTACAGTTATAGCTTATATGTTCAATATTGCTTATTTGCTTATTCCTCTTTGGACTTATTAGTGTTTAAATATCTTGTGGTCTTATAAACAGATCTGAATGAGCCTTATGAATAGACTTATAAGTCCATTTGAATCGATTCCAAAGATACTATAGGAGACATGACTGTAAAAAAAAAATCATTGACAGCGGAATCAATACTTTATAACCACCGACGAACACAAGACAAATACTTAAAACTTGCTATTACTATTACTATTTGATTGTGAATCTCAATCAACTGATGATGTTATACAATACTTATTCTATTGTTCCTTTAATGCTAAGGAACCCTAAACGCGCTTAAGAGATAATACTTATCTCTTCTTAAATCACGCTAAATATCCACTATCATAATACCTCTATGCTCCATATGCTTCAGTGGATGATCCTGCACAATCAAAAAGAGATTGTTTCTCTTTGGACCCAGAGCCTTCACAGGCTTGGAGGTCTGCCTTAGTGGACCTCTAAAACATTATCATTTGTATCAGGGTTGTCACACTATGGTATTGGAGAGTGTTATTACTTTTCTCCAAATACAACCTCTGAGGTCTTAACATCAGTGGCCCATTTTTGCCCTTACCATACATATTTAATTTTGACTGTTGTGCTGTATTCCTTAAAAGGGTCCTATTTACAGGTGACCTTTGTTTTGAAAAACATTTCTTTGGACTTTTAAGATTCACCTGAGAAAGTTTAGGGCTTGGGTTTTGTTTGAAGTCTGGTTTGATACTGGTCTAATATTTACTCTAGCTATTAACATTCACACCAAAAACTAGAATTAACAATTGTGCTTGCCAGTATTGACTTTAATTGTAGCCAGAATTAACATGCACACTACCAAGAATAACATTTGCTGCCATCCTATTAAATCTAGAACTCAGACTTAATTTGAGTGCCAAGACTGAACTAACGAGTAACTAACATTTACATGACAAGTATTAACATTTACCCTACCATTTTAATAAGTTTTTTGCTAGCAGTACTAAGGTTGGGTCTAATGTTACTTAGTTGTAACAGGTCGGGGTGAACAGATTTGCTTTATTCAGACCCTTTCGGTGATAGTCCAGGCCGGTGTGGCCTTTGCCTGAAATTAGCATGGAACCACCCTTTTGCCTCTTAGAGCAGCGCCTTTGCACCTTCATCTCATAATAGTTCACAGTAACTTAATCCAAGGTGACTAAGACTTCCACACCCAACACATGGGTTTCTTCAAAATAATATCAGTCCAACTCTAATCCCTTTCCAATTCGTTGTTCTCAATCCTGCTGGATATGAAGGAATAGTGAGGGAGTACACTGGTGTCCTAATTGGTTTGCATAGGAAGTTATAAACATGCTGTGCACAACTAGGACAACTGTCTGTTTGGATTAAGGCACTTATGGTTGAGTCTTTGGTGGCAATGGTAACGCTCAATAAGAAGTATAGAGGAAATGGTCATCGGATTGGGTCATCATTGACGGAATGGTCAGATACACTTCCTCTCCCCATCACTAATGTCATTGGATGGACAGTTGTGTAAATAGTGGAACTAGCATCAGATCATAGTAACTGAAGGAGATTGAGGTTGAGGTCCATATTTACCATACTCATACAGAAATCATCTATTGGGTCCTCCTCCGGTTCCCCTAGTGTATCAATCACCACTACGAGGAGGGGGGACACCTTTATACTCTACCTGTTTTTAAATCTCTTTTTAGTGGGATAATCATAATATCCTGCAAACTGGTTCCTAAAAGCCAAAATAATCCTATACTTATCTCTTCCGCAATCCTAGGACCTCAGCATTTATTGTAGTGCCATATCCTAAACCTATCTTAACAGTTGAGCTCATCCCATAATCAATTAGCTTCCAAAGATTTTTAGAAGATGCAGACCAAGAGTCAAAAATTTGTTGTAAAGCATTCTTTGTCCCATTGACATCTTTCATTCCTATTATTTCTATACTTTTTTAGCTTTCAACTTTTCCAAAAATTTTGATTTGCTTGAAAATTTAATTTTTCATTAAGGAAGATTGCTGTATGTGGGAGGCTTAAAAAGCTGAGATTCTAATTTCTTAACAGCTAGCTTATTAGGCAGTTAAGGCAGCTTCCATCTGGTCACCAAATTCCAGCTTGCCATCATCATACTTAGCTTGAAGTGCATTATATGAAATCTAGCAACAATTTAGAGAGCACAGAGATGATACCTCATAATTCACATGAAAGCCATTAGACAGATTGAGGTCCTCATCTGCCAATCTTCTGCATCTAACCCAATTGATCTACCGTCATCAATGGTCATCAAGGCCCCTTTTCAGTTCGCACTGGCTTGAAATCCTACCTTTACCTGAACTTACTGCCCTGCTACCTTCCTTTGAAACCTTTAACTTGCACTCCCTGCAAAATGCCCAGTATTGTGGTAATTTGAAACATTCAACTTTTCTCTTATCAATGCCACAGCAATTTTATCCATCAACTCTTAGCCGTCAGCCTGTCTTTTTGTAGAACTCTTAATCTTTATGGCATCCATAGCAATCTCCAATTTGATATCCATTTCTTCCAAATCCCAGATCCATCAATTTGATTCAAGCTTCATGTATCAAATCCACATCATACAGCAATGTGGCTAGAAAATGAATGATAACATCATCATGCAAGACCAGGAGTAGCATTGTTGTTGCTTTTAGAGGAGGGAGTGGTATATAGAAACTATAACCTTCCTGGAGCTGTGCTATGGCTTTATGCTTGCTGGAAAGGCTTTTTTGCTTGTGTTAGAATAGCCACATTATCAGATGTAAGGGACGAAGATGATGTCTTATGGATGATCTTGTTCAAAGACAGCTCAGAATAATGTATATTTCATCTAATGACAAGTGTGTCAATATTCATCTTCGTCTCATTGTCATGGCTAGACTGTCCCACGCAGGAGGAAGGACCTTAAACACTCCTTGTGAGATTTGCTCTTCATCTGACACATCAAACCAGAGGAACACAATAACCAGCAACCAAGGAATCCAACTTGTGATAGGAGTTTTTGAACCGTATCTTACCTAAACTTCTAAGCTTTCTAGACGATAATAGTACAATAGCTGAAATTGTTGTTTTAAAAAAACAGCTTTTTGCATTTTCTTCCAGTTCGCCTTACCACCCAAACCTTGTCCTTATGGCTGCCCAATCTCTTTGTCATCATCCATGCCAGACAAACGTCTGAGATGGTCTTTTGGAACAGCCATTAGCAGTAGTGTTCTTGCTTTCCTTTCTTTCTCATCAGCAAATTGTTCTTCCTGTGTGGCTGGGGGAAGAACCCTGTATACACCATCCTTACCTTTGGTGACTCTCTTCTTTGAGTTCCCATTCTACTCACTTTCAGACCTCATTATCTATATACTCAAGATAATGTTCCATGCTCCATATCGCCCACTTATCTTATCATCTTTTTGAGGACAGGCCAAATTTAAATGTTTTAAAGTGTATTTGTGGTGGTTTAGCAGAGCATCTCTTTCTTGGTTTGCTGTACAGATCCATCCAAAGATCATCACATTAAGAGAAAGTTCCTCATCATCATAAGAGAAAATTATCGTTTGGCCAGGTTGAGACATGATTAAATGTTGAGCAATTGGTGAATAAAAGGGTTTTTGATCTCTGTTCAATCTGAGCAAAGTCCCTATTACTGGCTTCTGATACACTTGTAGTCCTTATAAAACAGGATCAGAATGAAGACCTTGAATGACTTATATCCCTGTTTCATAGATCCAAAGCTACATAGGAACAATGAGACGTGTGTAATAAAATATTGACCGCGAATATCAATACTAATACCAAGACAACACAAGAACAAATACTAAAATTGCTATTACTATTACTATGATTATGAATACCAATCAACTGATGAAGTTTACAATACTAATCTATGTTCCTTATTATAGGACTTTAGGAACACCTAAACGCGTTAAGAGATAATACATATATCTTCCCTAAACAACTGCTAAATTGATAACAATTACTAAAATTACAACAGACCTATAAATTGTCTGACCTAGCAGTATTAACTATAAAACTGCCCAACATAAGTTAATGCTGCAGACTTAACTTCTCTAACACCAAACTTAACTTTTATACTCACAGTACTAACTATTACAGCTATCAGAACTAACTATAACTAACAACTAACTTATAATTAATATTGCTTATTTGCTTATTCTCTTTGCTTATTAGTGTTTAAATATCTCTTCTAGTGCTTATTAGTTATATGTTCTAGTCTGTTTTTGCTTAAATAGTTATAGATCATTAGTTACTAATTTCTGTCATAAAAACTCATAAAATCCAAAAATATTAGCTTAATTAGTTAAGATCTTAGAATTTTACTTATTCAGTTGTTTAATCATGATTGCTAAGTTTGTTTTAAGCTAGTTTTTATCTGGTATTTAGTATTTGTTCATTAGATTTCTCTTAAAAAGTTTTTCTCAAATCTGTCATAATCTAAAAGGGGTGTTTGGTTTAGTGCACTCTTGATTTACACTAGCAGTACTAACATCAGTTAGTACTGCTGAACCTTTACACTACCAGTACTAACCATAAGTTAGTACTGTTAGCTTAGATTTTAGCTTGTCAAATTCAGTAGTATTAAGTTTAGTTATAGCTTATTATGAATTTAGCTTTAGTTTTCATTTTCTAGCTTATTTCATAGCTTAATTTTGTTCTTAAAAGTCAAATTGCATCAGCAGTACTTTCACTTGAAAGTACTGCTGAACTTTTACACTAGCAGTACTAACCTCAGTTAGTACTGCTGTGTTCTTAGTTTAATTTAGAACAGTAATTTTAGGATTTAGCTTATCAAACTTTGTAGGACTTGAGTTTTAATATAGCTTAATATAGTTTAAGTCTTTAATTTTGTTTTCTAGCTTATTGTCTTAGCTTATTTAGCTGTCAAAAGTCATAAAAAACCTGAAAATTCCAAAAACAGTACTTAGAAACTTAAGGATTTAAATTTGTTAATTTAGCTTATGGGTCTAGATTTTCTAGCTTAATTAGATAGATTATAAGTAGTTTTATAAACCCTTAAAGTTCTAGAGTCTAGTTTAGCTTCTTAAGGTTTTAAGATCATTTGGATTTTGTGCTATCTTGCTTATTTTCTGAGTTTGCTTAGTTCATGCTAAATTTTAGTTGTTTAAAAGTACTTCTAGCTTAAATTTCTTTGCATTCATAGTATAAGCATTTCATAAGCTTCTTAGAACACTTTTCCTTTTTCACATTAAGCTTAATTTGAGCTCCCTAGTTTCTGTAATAGCTTATTAATAAGCTCTTTTTAGAGTTTATCTTTGAGTTTCAAACCATAGTGCTTTTGTTAATTTCGTTCCCACTAGCTTCTTTTACAACTTTGCTCCTTTGAGTTTTTCATTTTAATCTCTTTAAAATTTCGAATGCTTATAGGACTTAATTTGTGATCGGGGTAGATTCTCATGGTAGATAG
>BQNB010184814.1:0-12275 GCA_026074375.1 Tanacetum coccineum
TTTTTTTTTCAATCACGTCTGAAAAAATCACATGAGATTTGTATCACAAATCACATGTGATTTTATGAAATCACATGAGATTGTGATACAAATCTCATGTGATTTTTTCAGACGTGATTTTTTCAGATGTGATTTTTCGACGAACTCTTTTTTCGAATTATTTTTTTTCAATCACGTCTTAAAAAATCACATGAAATTTGTATCACAAATCACATGTGATTTTGTGAAATCACATGAGATTGTGATACAAATCTCATGTGATTTTTTCAGACGTGATTGAAAAAAAAATTCGAAAAAAGAGTTCGTCGAAAGTATATAGAAGTGCCCCCTATAGAAAGATAAAAAAATACTCGTTGTGATACTTTCGACGAACTTTTTTTCTGATTTTTTTCAATCACGTCTGAAAAAATCACATGAGATTTGTATCAGAATCTCATGTGATTTCAAAAAATCCCATGAGATTTTTTCTGACGTGATTGAAAAAAAAAATTCGAAAAAAGTTCGTCGAAAGTATATAGAAGTGCCCCTCTATAGAAAGATGATTTAATTCTCGTCGCGATGGTATGTTTCGTTTTGCGTAACGATTAACGGTTTGTGAGATATTTAATTTTTAAAAAATAGGGTGAAAGTGGGTTTTTTAATTAAATTAAAATAAGAATTAATCTAAACCATTTGATAAAAATAAAATGGATGGATAAGATGAAGCGTTTGTTCTTTTTTTTGACCATGTTCCTTATGGAACTTTTCTCTATGCGTTAAATGTAGGGGTGGCAATTTCTGACCCGACACGAAACCCGACTTGAAACCGACACGAAAATTAACAGGTTCGGGTTGAGTCTAAATAGATTTCGGGTCGGTTTTGGGTCAACCCATCTAACCCGTTTATTAAACAGGTCAGGTTCGGGTTGGGAGTAAATTAATCGGGTCGACCCGCCAACCCATTTAAGATTTTTTCTTAAATAAAAAATTATATATATTTTATGATACGGGTTAAATGGGCGAAACGGGTCCACCCACATACCTATTTAACATGTTTAACTCGTGTAATGTCAACTTTTTTATATAAAACGGGTGAAAAAGGTCAACCTGAAATCCGTTTAACCTATTCAACTCGTGTAACCTATTTAACCCGCAACACAAGTATATATACGGGTTAAATGAGTTAGGTTTGGGTTATGTTTAAACAAGTTAGGGTTGATATAGTTGATCCAATTATTTAAATGGGTCAGGTTCGGGTTAAGGTTTTCTAACCCGCCAACTTATTAACCCGAACCCGCCAACCCAAACCCGACCCGAATTGCCACCCCTAGTTAAATGGCAGCCGTGCAATTTTTAAAATTCAAAGTGCAAACCGAATAGATATACTATACTATCAATCAACCATTATTAAAGTTTGAGATGTGTTATATGTAGAAAGGATATAATTATAGAAATGATTATTTAAAATTCAAAACGTGTATAAATTTGGATGCCCTCTTATTACTTGTGCTTGAAAATCAAAATTTGGTCTTTTACTAACTCAACGTGAACAAATTGCCCCTCATTACTTACGCTTAAAAATTAGATGCCTGATTATTCTTTTAAGGAATATCGATCCGACAAATGGATTATGTAATGACACGAGGTTGATATGTAAACGTTTTGATCCTAATGTCATCAATGCTGAGATTGATGTCAGACAGCACGGTGGAGTTGGAGTGCTCTTGCCAATAATTTCTCTTACTCCGTCTGAAGAAGACATGTTCCCTTTCAAACTAAAGTAAACACAATTCCCTGTGCGCCTTAGCTTTGCGATGACTATCAATAAAGCTTAGGGACAAACAATTTCAAATGTGGGTGTCTATTTGTTCGACTATGTTTTCTCTCATAGCCAACTTTATGTTGCGTTGTCTAGAGGGTTATCACGTAAAACTACAAAAGGTATCAGTGAAGGCTTCGATGATCTCATCAATTCCGAATTGTCTATCTCCAGCACCTTGTCTTCACATGAAAAACTAAGAAACTTGAAACCAAAGATTAGACTTTGGCACAACTTGCTTTGGAATAACGACATTTCTCGTAAACAAGATGCTATCAAGTTTTTAAAAATCTTGGAAGATAAGATCGATGCTGGTAATGCCTCCACCGAGGACCGAGATACTCGTATCAACATCATTCAGGAGATTGAAAAATTCGACAACTTAGAGGCTATGGACTCGATCCAAAAGGCGCACATTAAATGGGATGTTGAGGGTGACGAAAATTCCAAATACTTTCATAGCTTGATCAAACAGAAGCGTAGGTCAAATTCCATTAATGGTATTATGCATGAGGGATTATGGGTCACTGATCCTCAACAAATAAAAGAGTCCTTCCTCAATTTTTTCAAACAGAAATTCCAAGCCAACGACTCTTCGATTGATTTCCCTTCGCTTATCCCTTCAGCTAAGCTGATTGATAATGACCGTGTTTTTCTCGAAACTTATGCTTCCATGGACGAGGTAAAGGCTGCGGTTTGGGGATGTGGGAGCGATAAAGCTCCCGGTCCCGATGGTTATACTTTTGCTTTCATAAAGAAATATTGGGACTTTCTGAATTTGGACATTCTTCGATTTGTGAACTCGTTTCTTTCCTCGATGAAGATGCCCCTTGGTGCTAATTCTTCGTTCATTACTCTCATCCCCAAGGTACCCAATCCGATTCATATTACAGATTTTCGGCCTATTTCTCTTATAGGCATTCATTACAAGATTGTGGCTAAAGTTCTCGCTAATAGACTCTCGAAAGTGGTGGATAAAATTGTTAGCCAAGAGCAGACCGCATTCATCGCTAATAGACAAATATTGGATGGTCATCTTATTCTTAGTGAAGCCATTGATTGGTACAAAAAAGGAAGAAAAAAATGTTGATCTTCAAAGTCGACTTCGAAAAGGCTTTTGACACGGTTAGTTGGAGGTATCTCGACTTCATGTTATGCAATCTCGGTTTCGGCTCTACTTGGAGGTCCTGGATCAAGGCGTGTCTTGAATCTTCACGTACTTTGATTTTGATCAACGGCAGTCCCACATTCGAGTTTAACATTAAGAGAGGTTTGAGACAAGGCGATCCCTTATCTCCTTTCTTATTCATCATCATTATGGAAGGCCTCCATTTGTCGATTCTTGATTCGGTTCGCAATGGCCTTTTTTGTGGCATCAACATCGGCTCTTCTGGTATAAACCTTAGTCATTTATTCTTTGCCGACGATGTCATTATTACCACGGATTAGAGCACGCATGACTTAGAAAACGTTATTCGCATTTTTAAGGTTTTTTATTTAGCTTCTAGGCTGAAAATTAACATGCACAAGTCTTGCATTTATGGTGTAGGCGTTTCTCATGAAGAAGTTCAGCTCATGGCTTCAAATACGGGGTGTAAAGCGGGTAAATTCCCCTTCTCTTATCTTGGTCTCCCCATCGGTTTCAATATGTCTCTTACTGCTAATTGGAGTTTTTTGATTGAAAAATTCCATTCGAAGCTCTCTTCTTGAAACGCTAATCTTCTTTCTTTCGGAGGTCAGCTTACTCTTCTAAAAGTTGTTCTCGGCAGCTTAGGTATTTATTTTCTTTCCCTTTTCAAAGCTCCATCAACGGTTTTGAAGACGTTAGAAAATATTAGAGCTTCTTTCTTTTGGGGAGGATCTCTTACTTCGAAGAAGATGTCCTGGTTGAAATGGCCCCACGTTTTGTCTTCATTTGATAAAGGAGGGTTAGCTATTGGTAGTTTAAAGGCTTTTAATCTCGCTTTGCTTCAAAAATGGAGATGGCGGTTCTTCGTTAACCCGAACTCTTTATGGGTTAAAGTTATTCGAGCTCTTCATGGTCGTGAAGGCGGTTTCGATTAAAATGGTTGCAATTTCAATGGTATTTGGTCCAGAATCGTGGGGACTTCTAATTACCTCCATTCTAGTTCCATTATTCCTATAGATTCCATTAGATTCCAAGTTGGTTGCGGTTCAACCATTAAATTTTGGAAAGACACTTGGCTTGGTAATTCTCCTCTTTGCACTCGTTTTAATAGACTCTGCCGTTTGGAACGCGATAAAGATTGCTTAATAAGGGATCGTATTTACAACGACCACTGGAATTGGAACTGGTCTCGTAATACTCTTGGCGTTCGCAATTCCTCTTATCTCGATCAATTGATCGCGGATATTAGCCATCTTGAAGTAAGAGAAGGTCCGGATAAATGTCTTTGGTCTACTTCTCACGATGGGACTTTTTCTGTGGGAGCTTTGAGACGCATTATTGACGATCATTTGTTACCTTCTATGGCTACCAAGACGACATGGGAGAAAACCCTTCCTCGTAAAGTTAATATATTTTTGTGGCGTTTGAATCTTGATAGATTCCCTCATCGTTTTAACCTTTCTTCTAGAGGTATTGATATTCCGGAGATCTCATGCCCTTCATGCAACGGTAATGTTGAGTCTAATACTCTTATATTTTTCGAATGTCCTCTTGCCAAAGAGGTTTGAAAGATCATTAGGAGATGGTGTGGTGATTCATTCCCTTTTTTCGATTCTAATACTCACCGGGTTGAATGGTTGGCCTCGTGGCATGGTTCTCAATCTAAGAAGAAACGCTTTCTAGTTATCATCGCGGTTACTTTATGGTTTATTTGGAGGTATCGGAACAATGTCGTTTTTAACTCTCAATCTTTGAGGAAAAGCGACATTTTTGAGTATATTCGTTTGTACTCCTTTACTTGGTTAAAACATAGAGGTAGTATGTCTTGTAGTTGGAATGATTGGTTTTTAGCCCCTTTGTAATTTCTAGCGCCTTGCTAGTTTTTTAATAAATTTGTTGTCGTTCAAAAAAAAAAACAAAAGGTATTAGTGAAACCAGTCAAAGAGTTTGGTCAATGAGTGGTCTATACCTCAAATGTCGTGTATTAATAAGTTTTATGCGGCGAGTGACGTGCATTGTTAGTTATTATCTCAAAATTTGATATAATGTTTTATTTTCAGTTTCACTAAATGTTTTTATATGTCCTTTGATTCATGTTAAGAATTTTTTCTTGAGTTGAATTTGTTAAGAATTTTTGCTTGAGTTGAATTATCTCATTATTTATCTTTTCACGTTTTATTTTGAACGTTACACGAAAAACTTACCACAATATTGCATATCGTTAATTATCGACCGCTAGGGTTTTTCCGTCGCTATGCGCGGATACTCGCCTAGTTATATAATATTTTGGTTTTGACTCAACATTGCAAGCCGACTAATCACAGAGCGACTATCCTTTTGGATAGTCAGGAGTCGGCGCAAATGAACCTCTGTGGCCGATCAATGAATCTTGTTTCAGTGATCCACTGGATTACAAGTGTAGATGGTATGAGATCATGCCTGGATTCACATGTACTAAAAGTTAGCTCAATATTTAATTATGAAACTGGATCAATCTTGAAGAATACTTTAGGGTAAAAGCAATATATTATCAACGTACTTTTTATATTTTCCCGACTTGAATCATTTACTTTTTTATTAACACGAAAACCCACGTACTTTCAAATTTTAAACCGACTTGAACCATTTACTTTTTTATTAACACGAAAACCCACATAGTTTCAAATTTTATACCGACTTGAAACACATTATATATTAAATATCCATTAAAAAAATGCAAATAACACCATAAAAATATAAAAAAATACACGTGGATATTAAATATATAATGTGTTTCAAGTCGGTTTAAAATTTGAAAGTACGTGAATTTCCGTGTTAATAAAAAAGTAAATGGTTCAAGTCGGGAAAATATAAAAAATACAGTGGTAATATATGGCTTTTACCCATACTTTTAAAGAAAAACATTATGCATATGTTATCATATGTTTTTGGTTAAGCTGAGTACAATATCTCATGAGTATAACAATATTACAAATAACAGGTAACCGTGTTAGAAGATGATGTATTCATGTATTACAAACTACCGTAGGAAAAAAAATAAAGAAACGGGCATTAAATAAACGCGTATACGATGTCTTTTCTCATGCTCATAAAGTTGAGTCGAATGTTACAGTGGTTTGTCGTAGCCACATTTCGCCTTCAATGAACGATCCTACAGTGAACTTGCCAGCATCACCACTCGTCATGCTTGGCTTATACCCAGCCCATTTGACCCGACCAGCGACACCAGCACCCGGGCCAGTGTTGAGGTACTCACCATAAAATATAGATTTTGGTGGGTCAACCCCTGACACCCATGAAATCCAGCCCAATGGGTTCAAAAAGTTATCAATAGTAGACTGCATGATCACAGTCGTTGAAAATTCTTTCCATGGTCTACCAAGGTAAGTTGGAGCGGTTAACGCGTCAAATGGTGATATGTCACATTTTTGGATTGAAATGCCCGTGTTTTGATTCGGGTCTTTTTTCCCTTGGGCCGTGATAGTCACGAATTGGTTTTTTAAAGGCTGGCGTGGCATAATCTTGCAGTTTTGAAAGACCACAGCCGCGTTCCCAAAGATAAAATCAATGGTTCCAATTACATCACATTCACGATAGAATTGACGGTTGGAATGGGGATAAAGGGTGTCTTGAAACGCGTCAAATGAGCATCTGTAAAAGACTGAAAAATCTGAACCAGACCGAAAGGCCACTGCTTGATGCTTGGCTGCACCAGCAATATTTTTGAAGCCCATATCTATTGCTATAAAGCCTTTTCCCGCAACAGCTGATAATCATTAACAAAAAGATTTTCATGTTAGTCCATCAATTCATCTTTTTAAAAGTTAATAAAGCAAATCTTTTATGTAACTAATGAAAATGACACAATGATGGTATAGTTCATAATGTTTCCATGTGCTTAGTTGCAATGATATACCATCAAGACAACCATTGGATTTAGTGACATTGTTGACTTATTACATATGAAATACCAGAAAGTTAAGTGTTTGGCTAATTTAATATCATCCCTTAACTAGTCGCAACCTGTTTTGTTGCATCTAGCGCCTAAACGACTATGTGATCGCTATTGATTTTTCAATATCCGAATCCTAAGTCAGATCATATCTTACCTTACTTAAGAACATAACTAAGCTCACTTTTAAAAGCCGATACCAAACACAAACACGTCTCACTCCTAGTAGATTTGCACACTAATAAACTATTGAAATCACGTCCGATGCCTAAACTAGCACATGGTTCGTGTTGGTGACAATGTCAGGCACATGACATCTGGTACAACAAACCATGTGAGTGGGGTTCATATTTTATACCCACGTCTCATTTAATAAGCTCACAACATACAAGTTATTACAACATTGTTTTTTCTTGATTTGATAATGTCTTTGGGTGGAGTGGGTACATGTGATATGCTTAGATTTAGTGTTGTTTTCACATGTACCAGGTCAACTTTTGGGTGCTTATTAGGTTGTTTGGGTAACTTCATGTTTTATCAACTTGTTGTCTAGAAATACATCTTTTAGCCTATGGAAATAGAAAAAATTATCAGAATATATTTGAAAAGGCGATTCAGTTTTTTCCCAAAATACTGTAATCTAATAAACAGACGGAGTTTTCTATATTCAAGTTATTCGGATAGTGCAATAATCTAATTAATACTTTGAAATAAGTTTTACTCAAACGGCCCGGTCCTTAATTTATGCCACATTGCAGTGAGAACTAGACCTAGTCAGGACGAACTATCAAACAACTAATTAATAATAGTTGAGAAACTAGAGTAAAGAAAATATACCGAAAGTTGCAGTGGAGAAAGTCGGGGTGCCATCGATGAAATTTAAGCTTCCGATAACAACAGATTTGGTCTTCCCATCACCATAGATCATAACGTTCCAAAACGACTTATCCAAAACAACATTCTCCTTATACTCTCCCGCCTTAATGTATATTACAAACCTTGTCTTGCTCTTTTTTGGTACTTTTGCCATAGCCTCCTTAAGTGTCCTAACATCCCCGGTTCCATCTGCGGCTACTGTCACATTGGGCGTAGGACGCCCGGTCTGAAGTAACCTTCGAACCCCAGGGTTCACCCATTCTGGAAACTCAGATCGTGATCCGGTTTCCAGCAATTTCCGGTGTATAGGGAGATTAAATTTCCCTAGTATCCCGGAAATCTTGGAAACAATAGCTAGACTATTACTAGCATACTCACTAGAGTTCTGCATTTTTGACCTAATGTCATCAACAAAAGTTGCATTCATTTCATCAAGAGAATCTAGACACGTGTCTTGATTCGTTATGGCCGTACTAAGCCATGTTTTCAAATCATCGATTTTCTTGACGCTGAGTAGCTTATCTCCTGATTTGACGTCCATTGAGGACATCGAATCACGGAGATAATCAACAGCGTCATCTAAAACCGTCCCACACACTTCCAACGCATTTTTAACCTTAACATCCTGAGTTAAGTTCTCCAGATTTTTCGGAAACAAAGACAATTCAGATAATGAATTGTACACAACTTCTAATGAGAGCTTAAGCAACTCTTCAGGATCCGTAGAGTTAGACTTATTAACATCAGAAAGGCTGTTGTAGCAAGACTCAGGATACCGAGTCTGGCTACATACAGCCTTTATAGATTGGGCCGAGCTAGAGCTCGAGCCCGAACTATCTGATGAGTCATTACCATTGCTACGGCTATGAATGACTCCAACAACTGCTCCTATGATGACACTTACTAGCAATACTACTGAGACAATTAAAATGACTAGACGTTTTCGGGTTTTACGTTGAAATGCTTGTTCTTCGACTGGATCAACTTTACCATAACCTTTGAAGGAATTTATGCTATCCATGAATGAGTTTGATCTTAGGAGATGAAGAGGTATGATGTTTGGTTTTATGTTGTGTGTATAGTGTGTGTGATAAAGGACGTATTTATATAAAAGTGGGTGTGATATTTAATTTTTCACAGCTGCTTTTGGCTCTTTCTTGGATGCTATGGACTGTAGACGCGTATGTGGATGTGTTTTATATTATTTTTGATTTTTTCAACTTTAATATTTCCACTTTTTGGTCATAATTGATTAAAAGAAAACAAGAAACGTTTAGATTATTTATATTTATGTTTGATGTGATATTATTTCCTTAGCGTAAAGCCGGTATCCTTTTTATGTTAAGAAAATAAATTGTACAATATAGATATATATACTTGCATTTTATGGTGAAGGTTTCTAGCCTTTTCGGTAGGGCTGACATTACATAGTGTGGATCGGATCAAATCGAATCGAGAAACTAATGCAGGGCATCGAATTTTTATTTTTTTTATTTAAGTTTCTTGTTTGACAATAAACTTTTGTTATGAAAGTATTTAATTTCTAATCAATTACATATTTAGAAATAAAAAAGTCAAATTCAATCTTTATTTATGTTGATTTTAGTTTTTCTATAAATATTGGGTCTTTTCTTTGTATTGAGATATCTTTTGAGTTTTGATAATAAAAGCTTTTGCTTTAATCGAGTTCCCCGCTGAAATTATCGATCCAATTATTTTTTTAATTCGTATGTTGTTCGGCCGTTAAGATCCGCATCAGAAAATGACCGAATCAGACCGTATGTGTTTCGGTCCGGTCCTTGATCCACTCTTTTAATTATTTTCAATTTAGTTCTCGGTCTGATCTGGTCCGATGATTAGTCTTACACACAACCGGAGTTTATGTTTTGTTGAACCGGATAAACTAATGAATCGGACCTGCCGGGACATGGATCAAACATTTCAATCTAGTCCTCGGGTCATTTGTTATGAAAGTGACATAAGGAAGCTATGTAGTTGGCAATTAAGTATGAAAACCAACCCAACAAAAGTCTAGCTGTTTCCACATGTCTCAGCTCTCATGAGTCAAAATCAGGTAGACAAAACTCAAAAGGTTTACATCACCTCATAAACTATAGATTGTAAACCATTCATCAACTTAACCAACTTGGCCATGTTAAATATCATACGGATTATCAGTATAATTAATATGAGTCGTATACAAATTATTTGGGTTTTGCTAACTATATCATTAAAATTTTTATGGTTACGCGTTCTTTAAATATGAAAACAATAACTAATGAAGACGATTATGGTTAGCAAAAACCGAAAAAAGGGTTGTGGTTAACAAAACCCAAATCACCATTCGAAAATTACGTTTTTACCAGGGACGGAACCAGGAATTTGTATTGAGGGGGGCCAATTTTTTTCGATAGCAACATACAAGTTTTTGTACTAAAAGTTGAACTCAATTTTGAAACGTTCGACTTACGGGTTCATTGATATCTTTTTGGTAGTAAGACACAGTTTACTTGATCAGTTGAGAAAGTAAACAAAAAGTGTAAAAAGTTAGGATAAATGGTAGCAAAGATGGTTCAATCAGACTATGGACTAATGTAGCGATTTTTTTTGCAAAAAAGATAAGTCATACTAATATTTCAAAGATAACTAAACTGATAACTTATAAAATGAAGGGGTAAAAATGAAACTTCTTAAAAAAGTACATCACTACGAACAATAAAATACTGACTAAAGTTTTTTTTGGTTTCTAACTCATCTTCCTCGTTAGAAACAAAAGACCTCAAAACTCCATTGAAACAACAATCTGTTTCTTTAATTTCTACTGGTAATATGATTTTGACCATCTTTTCTTTCTTTCTTATACATATGTACCTTCCAGCCCCCCTCAAGTACTTAGGTTTTTTCTAAGAATCACTCAACCACCGGTAGGTCCGCCACTGTTAGGGGGGGCCGAGCACCTTCCAGCCCCCCACTGGCTCCATCCCTGGTTCTTACGTAAAAGAACCTATAATATGCATCTGGGTTTTTCTTGTTGAATTTTTGTTATTAAGTTGAAGGATTAGGATCCTCTAAAGTTCAAATGAACTTTAGAGCTAAAGTTCTCTCACAAAAGTAATACCGGAGCTCACTGCGGGACCTGATTTTCTTTTTATTTGTGAGGAAACTTTACCTTTAAAGTTCATTTGAACTTTAGAGGATCCTAATCTTAAGTTGAAACATATTCCATTATTCCATTTACATTAACATTTATTTATATAAAAAAAAAGTCAACCAAACAAATGCAGTTGGACATTGGGGCCTTGCATTGCCGTTAATTAAGGAAAATCATGTGTGTTCCCCCAAACATCCTTTCCTTTCTTTTTCCGTTTAATTATCATGCTTTTTTCTAGTTTTATATTAGAGGTTATGGATGTACTTCTATGCGATTTTCTTTCATGTTCTAGTTGTACTTCCTTTATAGCTATTTTTCTTTTTTTGTAAAACCGTGATGCATGTCTACTCATGTGCTAAGTTAGCAAATGGATCACTAGAAACAAGGTGCTGTCAATTACTACTAAAAAAAGATGGTAACTATACACAATAACAATGTGTATATAACAAGTATTTAAGACTTTGAGAAGCTTATCTAGCTAAGAAAGTATCTTAGTTTTAATCTCGTGAGTTATTTTGCATGCTAGTTTCTCCGTACATACTAAGGGACAAACCTAAACCATCCATTTCATTAGATTAAAAAGACAAGATTTAATATTAAAAAAATATGGAGGGACCAAAAGTGTAAATTTACTAAAACTCACACTACCACTCCCTCATTATTTTTAGAGTTGGCAAATCTTGCCCAAATTGCAATTAATTGACTTTTTTTTGACATTTTGTACGTATTTTAACTTTTTTTCCTTTTTTTACGTTTTTTACGTTCTTATACGTTTTCGTCTGTTTTTTAAGTTTTCGTTTGTTTTTCTACGTTTTCATCTGTTTTTTACGTTTTCGTTTGTTTTTTTATGTTTTAGTCTGTTTTTTACATTTTCGGCCGTTTTTTACGTTTTCGTCTTTTTTTTATGTTTTTGTCCGTTTTTACGTTTTCGTCCGTTTTTTAACGTTTTCGTCAGTTATTTTACGTTTTGGTTTGTTTTTTTACGTTTTCGTCTATTTTTTAGGTTTCCTCCGTTATTTTACATTTTCGTCAGTTTTTTACGTTTTCGTCCGTTTTTTAACGTTTTCGTCAGTTATTTCACGTTTTCGTCTTTTTTTTTACGTTTTCGTCAGTTTTTTACGTGTTCGTCTAATTTTTTACATTTTCGTCCATTTTTTTATGTTTTCATCTGTTTTTTTACTTTTTCGTCTGTTTTTTTCGTTTTCGTCTGTTTTCTACGTTTTCGTCCGTTTTTTAAAGTTTTCGTCACTTATTTTACGTTTTCGTCTGTTTTTTTACGTTTTCGTCCGTTTTTAACGTTTCCTCTGTTTTATTACATTTTCGTCTTTTTATGTGTTCTTTGTTTTTTTACGTTTTCGTTTGTTTTTTT